>JANHFT010001003.1:73278-86882 GCA_032467955.1 Pseudoxenodon macrops | reverse complement strand
TGGCATCTGCGGGGGGGGGGGAGGACTTAAAACTGTCATGATGACAGGTATGATTAGGACAATCAGAGTCCCATTCCTTTTTATGTTCCTGAGCTGTCCATGAACCATTTAAAGTGTGGGTGCGTGGGTGTATGTATGGGTGGGGCAAGGTTTCAATTGCCTGTTAACACCTACCATTTTGATGCTGTTGATTCTCCCTGAAGATACCCTTACGGAAGGACCATAAATGATACCATCAGAAGAGTAAAAGGGGCATCATGATTTTTCAGCCTGTTTTCATTTGGAGAGGGAGGGACTGATTAAAGTTAGGAATAGGACAATCTGGGAGACAAACGTTTGTAACTGATCCTTCCAGCTAAGAATTTTAAGAGTTACTGTGGCCTGCTAGTCACTCATGCCCTGGTCATCTCCCATTCGGACTATTACAATGTGATATACATGGGGCTACCCTTGAAAAAAAATCCAGAAGCTTAAGCTGGTACAAAATGTGGCTGCACAAATAATTTTGGGTGCCCAAAGAACAGTGTATGTAACACCTCTTCGGAGTCAGCAGCATTGGATGCCCATTTGCTTCTGAGTCCAATTCAAAATATTGGTTATGACCTTTAAAGATTTAGATAACATGAAGCCAGACTACCTACAGGACTGTCTTTCTGTCTGAACTGTCAGTTAAAGAGTTCTGACTAGGTGGAGTCCAGGAAGAGAGCTTTCTGTGATGGTACCCCCGTTCTTTGGAATATTCTCCCCCCAGAAGTGAGGTCAGTCTCTGCTTCCTGGCCTTTCAAAAATATCTAAAGACATGTCTCTGCTATCTTGTTTGGGGCTCGCAGTGAAGCACAAAGCCATTAGCACCCTGAAGGCTTTCCTCCCACCTTTTAATTAACTTTAATTAATTAATATTGAATGTTAACCTTACTTACGTTACATATTTTTAAATTTTATATGCAGTTTTATGTTTTTAACATGTGATTTGTACATTACCCAGAGTTCCCCTGGGAGGGAGATGGGCAGTTTCTGAATGTGTTTGAGGGAGTGAAAGAGAGAGAGAGACATAGAGAAAGCGAAAAATCAGCCAAATGCTTAGGCTGGACTTAGAGTTTTTATCCAGTTATTGAATCCTTTCCAAAGATGTGGGATAAGTCGAAGTTGTTACTGCAGGTGTTATAGATAATAATGCAGGATGTTCCAAGTAAAGTTGTCTTTTGTAACTGACTGATGATGGTTTTGTCAATACCAATAGTGTTCAAGTACTGCAGTTTTGCAAAGGTAAACGGATTGCACCTTTGCATTTTTGTCAAAGTCTTTCTATTTCTATTTGCTGATGTTTGGTATATTGTGATTTTCTACAGTTCTTTCTCTTCTCTTCTGCTATCTCTATCTACTGCCACATTATTATCCAGAAGCCAACCAGTTGTTTAGACTGGATTTGGCATTTCTATCCATTTAGTCTTGCTCAAGAATTTGGGATAAAAAGCTGTTGACTTTTGATGGTGTTAAAGGTATTGTCATAGGAGGAGGAACTTGGAGATCTTTTGATAGACTTTCCTTATTTTTTCCATGTCTGTTTCAATTTAGTGTCTTTACAAATGTCATTGCAATACTGCTTCTTGTGTCTTCTAACCACTTTCTGAAACTCTGAACTTATTAAGTTTCTTCTTAGATTTTGGCTTTCCTGACTTTGGCTTCTCTTCTTGGCAATTTCCACAGTTTGTTCTGACCAGTTTGCTTTTTTCCATCTTTGGCAATCTCCTTTCGCATTCATCCTTAATTACTTCTTTATTTCATATTCATGGATATATCATACATATTAATGAATGGGTGTCCTTTCAGCCCTCCAGCTGTCTGAATATATGTGAACCCATGACTTTCATATAAGAGATCCTGGCCTAAATTAGATCTGCTCTGCATGCTTAATGTTTGTATATATATGTTATAACAAGTGGGGTCCTTATTCACTTGCATCAAAAGCAAAGACGTTAAGCAAGTGGCTTCTAAGTAGATTAGCAGCAACTCTTGATCTTTTTCCTGTGTTCTTGCATGGTCTGATAATGCTAATGCTATGCATTTTATTTTTAATCTGCAAATATTGTTGTATGAAATCTTGTACTACCAAGTGGGTACAAGCATACATTTTCACATATTTGGACAAACATTCTGAAGTGGCTATCACAGGTGATTTAGCCAATTGGCTCCTCCCCATGCCCCACTAATATATAATATTCATTGGAAGGAGCTCTTGTGTGAAATGGTTATTCTTTACAGCTACATGGAGGTAGTAATCCAATAACAGAAGACAGGGCTGGCATGGAATACTGCCCAATCGAATATGTGAAATAAGTTTTGTGTTGGTGGCTGATTCAGATGAGGTTGGTGATCAAGAATATCTTTATAACAGAGGCTGATTAACTTCTTGTGACCTTTCTTTAATACTTTGATTTAATTGCTATTATACTTTGTTAGCCTATAAAGTTAGTTACAGAATTGCATTCTGTTTGATTTTAAGAGAGGAAAGAGAAGACATGAATGAAGATGGTTTGAATATCCAAAGTGAAGTATAAGGCCCAAATATTATTAGAAGCTATTCTGCTATGTTTACTTTTCTATCAATTTAAATACATCTTCATGTTAAATGGTCTTAATCAGTGCTATTTACTTTTAAGTTTGGCTATATTAATACTTCTTCATACGACATATGAATGCTATCCAACCATGGGGATGCTTCAGGATCATAACTGCGGAAAACGGTCATAAGTCACTTTTTTCAGTGCCATTGTAATGTTGAACGGTCACTAAATGAACTGTTGTAAGTCGAGGAGTACCTATATGCTATTACTAGTATGCACCAGTGTTTTCTTTGTACAAAGCCTACTCTCTTTTAATTCCATTCTCTGGGAGCTTTTTTTTTCTTTTATGTTGCTTTATTTTATTCTATGTTGTTTTATTTATGTAGAATTCTTGCACCTTTCCAGGTTATGTTTTCCTTTACTTGGTCTTTAAACTTCTTTTTCCCACCTCTGGATTAGCCACTTCTTTGGGGGGGGGGAACAATATTTTCTTTCTCTCAATTTGTTGGTACCTGCAGAGATCTAAAAACTCAACTCTTTTTTCCTACCTGTGTCAAGGTTGCTGTTTTATTGAGGAAAAGGCTCAAAAGGGAGAGAAAGGAGGTGGCCAGGTGCCTCCAATTTTCACAAGAAGCCTGTTTTTCCATGGACTTCTACATTCTACTTTTCTATGTAATATGCAAAGCCACAAAGAGTCAAAGAGAACAAATTAAAAGCCATTCATTTTTCATGGAAACATTAAATGTGACAAGATGGAACCATTTAAAAAATGTCCAGCCTAATACCAACTGGAAACAATAGATTAAAAACAGAGAAGATGACAGAGATAACTCTGGAAATGAAAATATTTAATGTAATGAAGTCAAGATGGTGATTGCAACCACACTATCGAAGCTCTGTCCCTTTTTTATATGAATCTTCAACAGAAAGATATGTCTAAACAGCAAATTTTCAATAATTGTATACTAAGATATGAGCAAAGCTGCATTTTAAAACAATCAGTTTTTTTGCCAAGAACTACTGATTAACTGCTGATCTGCAGTTCAATTGTTGGAATTATATAAATCTTTCATTGCCTACAAAAAAATAGCCAGCATGACAGCATTAATAGCTATAATTTTAAATTTTAAGTGCAGGTCCAGTAATATGACTTGTCGTATAATGACCATTCAAAGTTTTGATAGATTTAAAAGCTACTTACGGGCAAAAACTGCCAATTTGGAAAAATGGATTTGCTTAACAACCACATGATTCACTTAACAACTACATGATTTGCTTTAAGACCACAGTGACTCACTTTATGGTCATTGTAAAACAGCCATAAAATTAAATTTGGTCATGTGATTTCCTTGACTTACAACCACAATGATTTATGATTGAAATTTCTGGCTCTGTTGTGGTCAAAGGTTGAGGCTTATCTGTACTTATATGATAAACCTAACAAGAATAGATATCTCCAAAACAGAGTGCTGTCAATAATTTTATCTTAACTTCCAGAAGCCCAGGACAAGTAAGAGTTTATGACATTTTATGACATTTAACATGACATTTAACAGAAAAAGAAGTGCCATTTCATGCACTACACCGTTTTATATATGTAAATGCAAGTTTCTCAGTTATGCATCAGACTTCTCAAAAATCTCTTGTTAAATTATTGTCAGCTGCAAAAGCTTTTTCCTTTCGAAAGTTCAAATCACATATCTGATTCCTTCTGTCTGAATTAGTAACCCTTTCTTTGGGCTGTGCTGCTTCCAATTGCTACTGAGACTCACATGGTTGCTTCTTCCCCAGAAATAAAAAAAATCTGCTACATATATCTATTTAAATTTATAATGAAAATTATTAATACATTTTATTATAAATGTATTGGCTGCCGTCTTACCACTGGGAAACTCTGGACAGCTTACAGTGTTAAAAAGATAAAATTATACAAAACCTATAAATGATACAAATAAAGGAGAACAAACCCATCAGGACTAGATTCAGCAATCCATCTGCTTTTAAAAAACACAGACCACTATTTTGAAGACAGCAAAGTCCACATTTTTGACAGAAAGGACCACTAGTTTGAAAGAGGGGTCAGAGAAGCCATCTATGTCTAAACTGAACAGTCCTCTCTCAACAGGGGGAGGGATATGACCTCTAGCTCTAGTCTATATCACAGTCCTTTCAACAGTTCCAAAAAGGCTCTACACCCATTTTCACCACTTGTGTGACCCTGATGACATAGATAAACCTCCAGGTGGCCTTAAGGACTCACTAAAAGAATGCAAATGTCCAGCTGTCTGCAAGGAGTATAAATCCTTCCATTCCCCACCATCCAGTCAGAGCTGACGAAGCTTCTTGGACGAGAAGACATTCTTTAAATGTCTTTAAATAGAAATAAGAAAGTCCAGTTGTTTCTTGAAAAAAGCACTTTTGGGACAACCATGACCTGGATAACTGGGAATCTCCATAGACAATACAAATAAAATACTATAAAAATACAAATATTGGGGAGGCAGGGAGTAGAATGAAAAGGAGTGGTAGGATCTGTTCTTAATCTATCAACCATCCCAAATGTGAAGCCCTCCCCACCTTCACATTGGAGTTCCAAGCCAACTGGCAGAGCCCGGTCTTTAAGCTCTTGTGAAGATCAGGAGGGTTGGAGCTGACATCACTCAGAGGGGGGAGGAGGGGAGAATGGGAAGAAAGATGTTCTGAAGAGCAGGAGCAGCAACAGAAAAGATCTGTTATATACAAGCTCAGTCAATTCCTACTCAGTTGCCTATGCACTGCAAGAAATGCACTATAGACAGTGGTGGGATTCCAAATCTTTTCCTATCAGTTCTATGAGAGTTTGCTTTGAGTGTGCATGCGCCTAACATGTGCTTTGTGCATGCGCACAGCACTCAAAGATCACCCTCGGTGTCAGCACTGGTGAGCTGAGTTGCTGCTAAGCTCAGCTGAGGCTCAGCAATCCTCTCTGCTGCACGAATCAACTGAGCTAAAAAACAAGGAAATATAGGATATGGAACGGCAGGGGCGGGAGGATGGAACCAGCCAGAAGTGGTATTAGCTAGTTCTCCAAACTACTCAAAATTTCTACTACCAGTTCGCCCAAACCGGCCCAAACCAGCTGAATACCTCCTCTAACTATAGAACAACCATTTCTGTCTCTGAAAATGCCAGCTAGTAACTGAGAAAATTTAATGTATCACAGCTTATTAGCCCAGTAGTTCCTCACAATTTGATTGGTGTTGAATGTGAAAGACTACAATGATATATTATCAGAGACAATTCATCAGTGGATACAAGTTATTGTTTTCCATATATACTTTTTAGGCACATTTCTATTTGTAGTTATTTAGTATTTTCTAATAAGGCTAAACCCTTAAAGCATATGAGAACCATATAGGTCTAATGATACTTTTAAATCCTATTAATTTAATTCTCTATTTGTGTTAATAAAGAAATCAAATCACTGTTGATCTTAGGATATGTTATATTCTACAAATGTTGTATATTGGCATATTTTTTTTACCATAGCATAAATTCAAATTGTTTTAGCAGATATTAGATCTCTTATACCATCTGTCAATAGGGAGACACTATGCACAGATGAAATAGCCGTGAACTGTTTTTCCTGTAGGACTGGCAGCACTTAAAGTGCTAACAGCTCTAAATATGGAACAAGACAGTTTAGTCTAAAAATTGAAAAAGATTTATGTGTTTACAAAATAAAGATCCTAGACCATGCAAATTATTGGAACGCTTGACTAATTCCTCATGTAAACAAACTTTTCAGAAAAGGCAGAAGGACAAGAGAGCAGATACCTTACATAATATGGATAAGGAGCAAGAAGATACCACAAGGAAACCTACATTTATTGTACTCCATTGATTACTGCAAGGCCTTTCATTGTGTAAATTAGGTCCAGCTATGAAACATATTAGCACTAATGTGCATAGAATCGTCAGAGGAAAGTATGACTGGTGCTAATCCTGCCTGTATCCACAGAAATAATTAAAATAACTCATCTCCCTAGCATTTAAATCTCTCAATCAAACCTTCTACTTATAAATCCAACTGCCAGAGGAAATTGTCAGTTTCAGAGTATGTTTCTATTCAATATAGGCTACTTTTGTTTAGATTTTTGAAATATATATTGAGATGAAATTTTATTGTTAATAATGCCATAAAACTGTGAATTAAATTTGGATAATCTTATGCTAATTATGCACATCACAGGAAGCTAAAATCATAAGATTGCGTGTTCTGATGTAGGCTTCACAAAATCACAAAACAGACTCCTTGTCCCGAAAAACATCCTTTTTATTTGGCTAATGTGAATTCCTAGCATTCACATACAGAAAAGTTCTGGCAATAAGCCTTTCAAGGGTGAATTGCAACAACAGACCTTATCAGTCCTTGGATAGTTGTTAGGCCAATAGCTCCCAGGCTCAACACTGTACAATGAAATACTTGGCAGGAATCTCTGTGACTTAGATAAGTAAATCTTCACACTAATAAATGAATTGTCTCCTGCAAACACCACTCCCCTTTTGCTCCTATTTATTCCCTATGGGAGGGGACATTCAACATCCAGTTTTGCCTTTACGCCCAAGTTGACCCCTGTCCTTAATTGTTCCTTTTCCTGACAACTCAGCACATACGCATATGGGGAACAGGCTCCAGCTGCTCTTTTGCCCCACTTATCTCTGATTCTGAAGGTAGCTGATAATTGTCAGATGGCCCTGGCCCCATCTCTGCCTCCAATGCAGAACACTCATCAGAGCCTTCACCAGACTTCAGGATTGCCCATGTTCCTCCCCAACCTCCTCAGTGTTCGAGTCTGCTGCTAGCTCGGCTGGTGAATGATGGACCACAACACTACATCTGATTTACTTTGGTCATGTTATGCATGCAAATACATTGAAGAATACAATGATGCTAGGAATTTTTATTGGATTAAAAAAAAGAGGCAAGCAAAGAGCATGCTGACTTGATAACATCAAATCTGAACATACAACAATATAATCAAGTAATGAATCAGTGAACATCTAGAAGCAAACAAAGTAATAAGCAAAAGCCAACATGGATTTGTCAAAAACAGATCAAGCCAGACTAATCTTATTGCATTATTTGACAAAGTGACAAAATTAGTGGACTAGAGGAATGCTGTCAATATAATTTACTTGGACTTCAGTAAGGCATTTGATAAAGTAGACCATAACCTATTACTAGATAAAATAGAAAAATGTGGGTTAGACACCATCACCACCAGATGTTGTAATTGTGATAAGGATCTTGGAGTCTTAGTGGACAATCATTTAAATATGAGCCAGCAGTGTGCAGCAGCTGCCAAAAAAGCCATCACAGTTCTAGGCTGTATAAACAGACGGCTAGAATCAAGATCACGTGAAGTGTTAATATCACTTTATAATGCCTTGATAAGGCCACACTTGGAATACTGCATCCAGTTTTGGTCGCCACGATGTAAAAAGCAACAAAGGTGATTAGGGGACTGGAGGCTAAAACATGAAGAACGGCTGCAGGAACTGGATGTGTCTAGTTAATTGAAAAGAAGGACCAGGGGTGACATGATAACAGTGTTCCAATATCTCAGGGACTGCTACAAAGAAGAGGGAGTCATGGTATTCTCCAAAGCATCTGAGGGTAGGACAAGAAGCAATGGGTGGAAACTAATCAAGGAGAGAAGCAAGCTAAAAATAAGGTGAAATTTCCTGACAGTTAGAACAATTAAACAGTGGAACAACTTGCCTCCAGAAATTGTGAATGCTCCAGCACTAGAAGTTTTTAACAAGAAATTGGATAATCATTTTTCTGAAGTGGTGTAGGGTTCCCCGTCTAGGCAGGGGGTTGGACTAGAAGACCTCCAAGGTCCTTTCCAACTCTGCTATTCTGTTCTGTTACTCTGAAAGAAGCTCTGCTTGACAAAATAGCATGGATAACACTTTCCTATAAAATCACCAGGACAGGACTAAATGGATAAAAACAAAACATGCTAATCATTAGAATAGTTATATGATGTAAAAGTGTTGGTAGTGTATTAAATAAAGAATGATAATAGTAACTCCCCACTAATGACTTCGTATACATTAAAACCCTTTAATCACAATTGTATCAAACAATGATCATTATATAATTGCCTGTCTATAACATGTAATTATTTATTTGCTTTTTAAATGATAGCCGTAATGCTGTCATACAAATTCTTCACTCTTGTTATATTTTATTCTGTGCCCTGTTTTGAATGTAAAGATAAATATACAGAAATACTCCAAGCAGAGTTTTACCTTGAATGAAAGATCTAGAAGGATTTTTCTGGATATTGTACTAATCAAAAACCAGCAGAGAAATAGTAACAGGGGGAAAGGAAATATAGTTTATATGCAGTGTTGAGTAATGCAATGTTTTCTCCAAGTATGTGTAAATATTATTTAGTAATATGGATCCTTCAAACAATTACATTTTAGGTAGATTATGATTGCATAACATCAGGATTTAAATCAACAGAAGTAAGCTCAAAAGTTAAATTATTCTTGTGTAACTGAACATGCTTGATGAATGCTGTTTTGATAGTCCTGAAATTATATTATTGTCAGCAAAGTCTGTTTTGTTACTCAGTGAATGACAATACACTTGTTTAAGAAGGGTCTAATAATAAGTTATGATTGTATAATTTGCTTTGTGTAATTATTTTGTGGAATTTTGTAATTTGGTTGGGCCCTGATAACAGATTGTCTCAATAGACATTACAACCCATTTACTTGTAGAAAATGTATAAATGGACGAAAAGTAATAACAGATTTAACACGCTGATTTTAGGCATAAAGATCTTACTATGAGTATCAAAGGTGCAAGAGGTTGAATGTTTAAAATTTAGACTGCATTTCAAGCAGGATTATGATTACCAGGCATTGCTCTTCAGTTTATTTATTCATATATTCTTCTTTCGCTTGCATGTTAGGGAAGAATGAT
Source organism: Pseudoxenodon macrops (assembly GCA_032467955.1). Lineage (NCBI taxonomy): Eukaryota > Metazoa > Chordata > Lepidosauria > Squamata > Pseudoxenodontidae > Pseudoxenodon > Pseudoxenodon macrops. The sequence goes on along the minus strand of JANHFT010001003.1, from coordinate 77,333 downwards.
TTTTCAATAAAGCTCTAAGTAAATTTGATAAATCTCATTTTGTTGTTGCTGTTCAAGACCACATTCAATTAAATTGTTCATCAGTATTTTATAAATCCAACAAAAGGATACACAGGAGAGAAAAAACCTCTGCATGTGCTCTTGGGTTCTTTGCCTTGAGTGTTTTTCTCTGAATGCAAATTGAGTTGGAATGGCAAAACTATCTGAGGGATTGAGTCTCTTGATCCTATTCACAACATTTTTCATTTGTGGCTTCTTCTTCCTCTGCTCCAGTTTGGCTTTCTCATGTCTTAAAAAAAAGACAACCATAGCATCCTACTAAAATACTGATTATTTCTAATTATGTTGTTTTTTCTAAAAATTAAGATAAAAAGAATCCAGTATTGCTGCATCAGGCTTTCTTTCCCTATTCTGATCAGCCCAGATCCTCTGGAGAACTCCAAAATAAGCATGAATGTAATACCTGTCTGACACTAATATTCTAACTCAATTTGAAATTATGCTCCTTGAAAAAGTGGAGATAACACGCAGGTGCCATAATTAGCATAGCCAGTAACAATTTTCACTTCCATAAATTTACCTTTTCAGAGCCCCTTCAAGTGAGTTCCTATTTAAACTATATGTGGTGCTACCAAACACCATTGTAAAACTATCTGATCTGTGAAGAAGTACTACTTATTCTATCCCCCACCCTTCAGCTTCCTTAAATGTTTTTAGTATCATCCAACTTCTCTACACTTCGTGTTAGTCTCTTTATTACAGGAAAGTTCAACTTTTCCCAAGCCAAAGTTTCACACTTGGCCTTTGAGCGAGATACAGCAAGACATTCTTCAGAAGTGAGTGTGACATGAACAAAACATAGAACATAGAGTTACTCCAGAATATAGGACCAGCAGCACATTACTTGGAAGCCAGTTGAAATTGGTCATCAGCAAAAGTAACAACAGTTCAACAGTGAATGGTGAACCTATGGCATACATGCCAGAGATGGCACGCAAAGCCCTCTCTGTGCACACGTCAGGGGTTCTAACTTACCTCGCCGCCGGTTCGCTGCATCCCGTTCTGCATGGGTGCGCCTCGTGGGTGTGAGCATACAGTAGAAAAAAAAACCAAAAAATTCCCCCCAAAAATGCTGAAGACAATTTGCATGCACAGTGCTGGAAACTCAGCTTCTGCGCATGCGCAGAAGAAAAAACTGAAAAAAATTCCAAACTTTTTCCCCCCAAAAGAAACATTAAAAAAAAGATGGCTGCGCCCATGGAGCAGAACTGGGTCTGTGACATCATCAGTGGCCTACTACCTACTTGGTAGAACCATTCAGAACTAGTAGGAACCCACCTCTGGCACACGCGTTGTCGCCAGCTGCTCTTTCAGGTTCCGTCACGCACATGTGCGCTGGACAGCTGCTCTCTTCTGGGTTCCGGAGCTTTGGCACATGCATGCTAGCGCGCTCTAGTTTCGGCACTGAGTGCCGAAATGGTTAGCCATCACTGGTGTAGAATATCCTGCCTAAGCAGGAGGGTGGACTAAAAGACTTCCAACTGTTATTTTAAACTTCTAATTCTCTTTCCCTTCCATCAAACAGATACTTTGTGCTTTTGTGTCACAGCAGCTGTATACATGGGTCCACTTTTGATGGAAGAAAAGTCAAACCAACATATGGACTGGAAGTGACCCTCCCCCACAAATTACTTGATTAGTTCTTTGAGTGTCTTTGAGATAGGAAAATGAAACCCTGTACTTTTCAAAGGGTATAAATGTTTGTGTGACATCTATGCTCCTTTATTTTGGCATTATATGCAGGCATGAGGGACAGAAGGTCAGCCGTGGTGATTACTGTAATGTTGAGACTCTGACAACTAAACTTGCCTTTTAAATTGCTGGCTACAGGCCACTTTTTTGGAAGACAACAATAATTGTTGTTGTTATTGTACCACTTTCAACACTTCATGACCCAATGGACACCATTTTGCCCAGAAGCCGTTAGTAACAGCTTCCTTGAGTTCTTATATGTTTATGGTTGTGTCAGCAGTGATAGTATCTTGCTAATTGTCTTCTGTCAGCTTCTTTTTCAATTGCCTACCAATTTTTCAAGCATGAGGGTCTTTTTCAATGACTGTTGCTGTCACACTATGCAGCCAAAATATCTAAACTTTAGCTTCATGATTAGTGCTTCCAAAGAGCAATCTAGCATTGCTTTATCTAGTATATAATGCTTTATTTTTCTTGAAATTCAGGATATTGTCATTTAGCTGAGCTAAAAGGTACTCATCTTCTTTTGTTCCCCTTTCTGGTGGCCTAGATTTTATAGCCATTCTTTACAAATATCGGTATGAAAACTGGTTCTGGTTTTTGTTGTTGTTAATGTAATCTTGCCACATGTCAGTATGTTGCCTAAATCTGACACAGGCTTTCTCCCAGGTAGCAATTTTTTTATTTTCATGCTATAGTCATCATCATTGTGGAGATTTGAGCATAGAAAGATTAATGTCTGTTACTACTTCAACTACTTATCTTCTCTTTTGTACTGAGTTGGTGCTGCCTATTGAGATAAACTTAGTTTTTCAATACTGAACAGGAAACCATATTTTGCATTTTATTTTTCCAACTTGAACAAGAGATTTCCCTTGCTCCCAGCTATCAAAGTGGTATTATCATCATATATGAGGTTGTTGATATTTCTTTCAGTATTTTAATTTCTTTTTCTTCTAATTCAGCGAGTCTCATAATAAATTCTGCATATAAATTAAATACATTATAGATATAAACAGTTATATAATCTTGTTCTATCTTTTCTACACTTTCTTACAAACTGCTTGTTTCATTTTAAGTGTATCATCTCATAAAATTTTAAATAGATCTGTGGTATTGATTAAATTTCTGCAGCTTCTGTTGTTAGCAATGGAACATTTGACTTTACTTTTCAGAATGTCTGGATCTAGTTCAGTGATCAAACATGCATTTGTATAATTACTTTTAGGATCTTTAATATAGGTTTTCCATAGAGGAAGTGAATGTCTATTTGTCATTTGGTTTTCCTGGCAAAATATTGGAGTGAGTTGCTATTTCTTCTCTCATGGATTTATTTAGACTTGAATTATCTCCGGTCCAGTATGGTTGAATCTTCAAGAAGCAAACATTTGTACTTCATAGTGTAATTGGTACATATATGCATAGAATGCATTGTAACAATTCTTGAAGGGGTCCCAAAAAGTGGCTCTAAGAATTCATTTCCAATTAATTTAATTTTAATTTAATTAAAATGCACAATCCATTAAAGGTCATTATTTTATATGTATATGTTTCTCCCCAATCTTTCATAACTAGCAATTATAATTTGAAAACAATTACATCAGAGTTAGACTAGACTAGCCAAAGTCCCTTTGAAATGCTAGACTTCTGCATGGCAGGATTGTTTTTTATATTCAGTCATGAACATTTCTATCTATTCTGTGGAATAATACATTCAAAACAGGATTTGCCACCTCATCTGTGCTTAGTGAATCCATATGCTGCCATAAAAGAAATCTGTAAGGATAAAGCTGTCTAGGTTTTAAAATAAAACTTTTTATGTGTTTGTTAAAATCTGTTTATTTTTGAAATTGTCCACTAACAGGTTTTGTCAAATGAACTTAACAGTGCAAGCACAAATGAGTACAACTGCTTTGGCCTAAATTAAGTTCCATTCGTTCTTGTGCAGAGAGATACTTTGCAGATAAAAGAACTCATAAAGATATTTCAAAATATGCTATATCAGATTTAGTAAAGACTTACTTACTAAATTACTCACAAATAAAATGTAATTAAAAAATTATAGTATTATGCAGTTATGGATATGGCCTTGTATGGCACATATCCCTCTGTTCTATGAAAACACACACACACACACACACACACACACACACACACACACACACACATACACGTGCAATATTTATAGATCTTTCTATATGCATTTTTGAAAGACTCACTGGGAGAAATGAAGTTTTAAATTAGACTGTTATATATGGGTAAATGAAATACCCATAAATTAGAAGAAAATGATTAAGTTTGTT
>JANHFT010001003.1:33333-55110 GCA_032467955.1 Pseudoxenodon macrops | reverse complement strand
AAAGCTGAAACTCTCCGTTCAGCGGTTTCATTAGGAATTTGAAGCAATCGAGAAATCTATTCTAGATTTCTATAGAAATCTGTAAAATATAGATCTGGATTTGGAATACCCTTCAAGATCTTTTTTTAATCCCTTCAATTCTGCTATTGGTTTCTGCTTTTTAATGCGCCTCAGTGTTGATCTTAATTCTAAAAGATTTGGTTTTTTTTAATTGTTGTTAATTCTTGGGGGTGCAAACTGTCAGTATTTTATTTTTTCTTGTTATCTCTAATGCTTTTGGCATAATAAATGTTATGTTGAATTGGGGAAAAAAAAGAGAAATCTATTCCAAACTAACAAACGGACAAAAGACATAGGTAGTCCTTGACTTATGACAGTTCACTTAGTGACTGTTTGAAGTTGGTGTTGGAAAAATGACTTATCCAGTGGTGGATAAATTGTTAGCTGGCCCTGCACTCTTCCCCTTCCAGGAATCCCCACATGGCCCATTTTGACTCCTATGTAAGTGCAGGGACGCCTACTAGGCCCAAAATGGGGTACGAGGAGGTGTGGCACTCCCCTCACACAGCCCATTTTTGCTCCCAGGAGGCTGCAGAGAGGTCTACTAGGCCCAAAACGGGGCCCGGGAAGTGGCCTCCCCCATTTTTGCTCCCAGGGTGGTGCAGGAGGCCAAGTGCTGCCTGTCACACACTCCCGCACATGGCCACCATGGCCACGCCCACCCAGCCGGTCATTAGGCTTTTTTTTACAGTTATAACCGTTGTAGCATTCCTGTGGTCACATGATCAAAATTGAGATGTTTGGCAACTGACTTGCATTTATGATGGTTGCAGCGTCCCCGGGGTCACGTGATCCCCTTTTGCGACCATCTGACAAGCAAAGTCAGTGGGGAAGCCAGGTTCACTTAAGAACCGTGGGCCTAGCTTAACATTTGGAGTGATTCACTTAACGACGGTGGCAAGGGAGGTCGTAAAACGGGGCAAAATTCACCTCACAACTGTCTCGCTTAGCAACATTAATTTTTGGGCTTCATTGCGACGATACGTTGAGGACTACCTGTATTTAGAGATTGGCTACTCTGTCCTCTATAGCCAGGAGAGAAAAAAATGTAATATTGAGATTCATGACAGACTAAAAACACTTCACCTGACATGTGGCTGACTAGATTTATAATGAAGTGGTACTTTTTTTCTTCCTTTTTTTGTCCTGGTGAAAATGAAAAAAAATAAAATAAATCCAGCAAATAGACCTGGGAGATTGCTATGTATGCATTGTAAAATAATAGTGCTTTGGGTATTCAATCCATCAAAAGGAAAGGAGAAAAAAAAATTAAAAACGGTGAAGTGCATTGAGATAAGAAACTGGAAATCTGAAAAGCCGACAGATTTCTAAGCGTGTTGATAGCAAGGTAATAGGAAGGAATTATGCCTTTTTTTCCCCCAACCTTCTTAAAATAAGAGAGAGAGAGAGAGAGAGGACTGCGGGAGATGTGAAAGGCTGTTGTATAGAAAATAATAGTTTTTTCCCCCAATTCTGATGAGTGAAGGGGCACACGAGTGTCAGGAAAGCTGAAATTGAAAGATTTAGAGACATTTTTTAAAAAAAGGTCTCTTTATTTTCTACTAAATGTCTGTGGAGATTCTCAATCATTCGGGTCATGGTTGTCCCAAAGGTGCTTTTTTTTCCAAGAGGCAACTGGACTCTGTTATTCTACAGGCGTGGAATTCAACCAGTTCGGACCGGCTCAGGAAAAATGGATGCTAATTTTACATGTGATTTGCCAGAATTGGTAGTTGCAAGGACTGGCTGGCTCTGCCCAAATTTACCTTGCCGGCGGTTCGCTGCCTCCCGCGCCGCATGGGCATGCACAGTTAAAAAAAGCCCAGAATATTATTTTTTTTAAAGGCCGAAAATAAGGTGCCCTCCATGCAATGTTTAAGTACTTTGAAAATAGTGTAACTTTAATTGCAAGGTTTACATATTTAAACAAAACAAAAAAGTCCATGTGTTACTTGGAAGGAGTGAAGTCTTGATCATTCTGTTTAAATTTTTTCCCCTGTTAATCCCAAAGGAAGGCCACGTCTTTAAATTTCAGACAAAAGTCTCAGTAACTCATGATAAACTCATGGCTAACTCATTGGATAGTGAATCTGTTTCATGAATTCACATTAGGGGAGGAACATTATCTAAGACTACAGTCCCTATTTATCACTATCGAATTAAGAATGTGGATTTCCTGCTGCTCTGCAGAAAGTCAGTGTCTTGTTGCTCTATTGGTGAAGGTCAGCCCATCCCTTTAGAGGCAGGTTAATTGAGTAACATACCAGATAATGTGGAATAATAACCATATTAAAAAGTGCAATACTCAGTGACTTGGTCAGAAAAGGTTATATTTGCTACTTAATAAGAGTAAGTGGCAGAAGATTAGCCATTGCATAAAAAGAGAACATTTATTTTACAATTTTCTCTTCCCCAAGGAAGGAATACATCAGTTTGTAATTACAGTTTTCAATTTTTTCCATTATTTATTTTAGATTTTTTTAAATCTTCCTTTTTCCATATACATTTCAAGGTAGTAGAGATAGATATATACACCTTCCTCCTCCTATTTTATCCATTAAAACAACAATCCTGTGAGGGACTGAGCCAAAGTCACCCACCTGGTTTTTCATGCCTAAGGTGAGACTAGTCTCCTCACAGCTTTCTCTTTTCTAGGCCAAACTGGCTGTCACAACTTTCTGCAACTTCCAAAGAAAATCACTAAATATCCAGTGGGATATTTTGCTCTGGAGGGCAGATAGGCAGAATAAGAAAGTATATTAATGGCTTATAGAGGCACTATGCAGTATGGATTAATATGTTCATATTTATGTTTATTCTTATACCTACTGTAAGTGATTGACAAATCATTTAATTAATTAAATAAAAATAAAGTTCATGGACTATGTGGTTAGAAGAGTTCTTCAGAGATTACTGAGCTTAAAGTCATTCACCATAGGAAACAAGTAGGCAAGAGCTTTGGTGGCGCAGTGGTTAGAATGCAGTATTGCAGGCTAATTCTGCCGACTGCCAGCAGTTCAATTAGCTCAAGGTTGACTCAGCCTTTCATTTTCTAAGGACGATAAAATGAGGATCCAGATTGTTGGGGGTAATATGTTGTAAACCACTTAGAGTGGGCTGTAAAGCACTGTAAATTGACATATACATCTAAGTGCTATTGCTATTGCTAGGAAAAGAGCAGCCAGATGTGGGAGGGAAAATTAAACACATCATTAATCCTTCCTGACTTCCATTGACCCTTATCTGGTGCCAATTTAGTGTTGAATTTTAGTCAACCGGATTCTTAGATATGGCTTGAATAAATCTTCTATGCTGCAACCTAATTGGTGGTCCTGATTCTTTGTGCCTGACATTTTCATGTTAATTCTAATTTTTACATGGAAGCCTTAGAAAAAATGCAGATACAAATACTTTTGGCTATACTGGCTGATAAAACCTCAGTCTTGACACATATTGAGGATACCAATTTGTGGAAGACAATCCTTGGGAAAACCCTTCTTTTTCACCAGCAAATGATCTATAGAAGACAAGCTGTCTCTGAACATAGAGATAGCATCTATCCATCATTAATTCTTAGCCATTTTTTGTCTAATTGGTATGTTGTCAAAGAATCTTAGAAACATGGGATAAGATAGATAGGCAACACAAGACTTGTTGAGTTCAGAATGGTTTTACACCAAAGTCAATGGTAAAAGAAATATTAGCTTTACAGAAATATGGTAACTTCTGCCCAGATATTAAAACAGTCATCTTCAGCAAGGTTCCTTAAACTGCACTGGATTTCAGATTGCAGAATTGCCAGGCAGTATGTTGAATGGAAATTCTGAGAATTAAAATTCGCATCCCAATAATGTAGGTTTGAGAAAGGCTGTATTAATGAATGATGTGGAGGCTTATCTTGTACTTATAATCAATGTTTCACCATGTAGAGTAGAATTTTACACTTTTATCTGTATAAGGCTGCTGCTGGGACTATATCCAGAAGAGTTATATGATCCTATCAGATGGATAACAGCATCTGTGCTTGATGAACCAAAGTGTTTACATTATTTCCCATCAAAAAATAAATTCCCAGTGTTGAATACAAAGAAGGTAGGTAATATCTAGTAATTTCCCTCTTTCAGAGACAAGTACAATACATGATTTAAACAATTGTTTTACTAACAACTTAGAACATTTTAAAGGGGGAAATGGTATTATAGTAGTTGGCTTGCACCATTACTAATTATGGGTGTGCAACATTTTGGGGGCCTCATATAAGATCCAGGACAAAAATACTAAATGTTTAGGGACTAAAAGCTAAAATATATGAAGAATGGTTGCAGGAATTTGGTATGTCTTATTTAATGAAAAGAAGGACTAGGGATGACAGGATAACAGTATTCCCTTATAAGGGGCTGCCACAAAGAAGAGGAGATCAGTCTATTCTCCAAAGTTCCTGAAGGCAGAATAAAAGAAATGGATGAAAATGTATCAAAGAGAGATCCAACCTGGAACTAAGGACAACTTTCCTGACAGTGAGAACAATTAACCAGTAGATTGGCTTGCCTACAGAAGTTGTTCATGTTCCAACACGGGATGCTTTTAAAAGGGATTGAGCAAACATTTGTCCAAAATGGTATGGAGCAGTGATGGCTAAACTTTTTTTTCTTGGATGCCGAAAACACATGCCCACACCCATAATGCAATGCCCCCACATGCGCCCTACCCCTTGTGCATATGTGTGTGACCCCCTGCACTGCTCTGCTACTGCACATAAATATGTGACCCCCATGGTCCACCCTCTGCATGCGTGCGTGATCCCCCTATGTCCCATTTTGGGCCTGGCAGGCCTCCCTGAAGCCTCCAGATGCCAGAAACAGCCCGTTTTCAGACTTCCATTTGGCCCATTTTTCACTCTGCCCAGGCTCGAAGGATTTCCTGAAGCTTCAGGAGGGAAAAAATGGTCTCCACTGACCCTCCAGAGGCCCTCTGGAGGCCGGAAATGGCCCATTTCGGGACTTCCAGTACTTCCGAGAGGCCCATTTTTCATCTTCCCCAGGCTCCGGAGGCTTTCCTGGAGCCTCCAGAAGGTGAAAACGACCCATTTTTGGACTTCTGGGAGACCCTCCCAGAGCCTCCGTGCGAGCCCTATACCTTGGCATCCAGAAAGGGCCGCATGGAGATTCCTGGGAGGGGAGGGGGTGATGTGGGCTTGCACGTACATCTCCCACATGTGCGGCAGAGACCCAAAAATCATCTGGCTGGTGGGAGATGCATGCACATGTACAGTAGAACTGACCTAGGGTGACGGCTCACGTGTCCACAGAGATGGCTCTGTGTGCCACCTGTGGCACATGTGCCATAGGTTCACCGTCACCAGAGTAGCTTCCAACTCTGTTATTCTGTTATGATATAAATGATTAAGTTAGCATAATTCTTTAAGTATTAATTTTATACATCCTTAAACATTGCAATTCAGCTGCAACTTTGGAACTCCGTGAGCTGAGTGGATGGGTGGGAACCAGTGGTGGGTTCCTACTGGTTCGGACCAGTTCTAAAGAGTAGATAGTAAGCCCCTGGTGACATCATGGAACCGGTTCTGGTCCGTGGATGCCACCATCTTTAAAAAAAAAACATTTTAGGAGGGAGGAAATAATTTTTGATTTTTCTTCTTCTGTGCATGTGCAGAAGCCATGTTTCTGGCACTGCTCATGTGTTGCCATCTTGTTTTCGGCCTTTTATTTATTTTTTCAGAATTTTTTTCTACTGCACATGCATACACCTATGTGGTGTGGGACGCAGCAAACTGGCGGTGAGGTAAGCTACCCTGGTGGAAACTTGGGAGCATGTACCAAATCAATGAAACAACTGCATTTGTCTAATACCTAACATTATGCCCCATCTTGGAGCATTAAAAGCTCCTGGCAAGAATATTCAGCATTTAATTGAATTTTCAGACATCAGTATTTTAACTGACCACTTGGAATGTTACAGTATGTATCCAGCTTTTTTTTTTTTTAAACTATCCACATGTAAATTTGCCTAAGATTTAATTTTGGGATTTTGTTAAGTAAATATGGTATTATGTTAAAGGAAGGGGAATTAAAGTGCTCATTCATACATAATGGGAATGTATTTTATTCCTGTCCCTAAATGGTGCAAACTATGTCAATTCTTAAACCAGTGGTTTCCATATCATTCCTTTTACCACATCTCAGGAATATAGGCCAGTAGTCCTGTTCTCATTATCAGTCTATTTTAAAGATGTATACTCAGAAAATTGTAACCAAGTGTCTCAGACCAGAACAAGGAAGTAGGATAAATGAACCCAAATATTCCATCCAATGTTATTATTATATTAAATTAATCCCATCAATCCCCATCTGTAATTTCCCCCCTGAATTAGGTTTTGAAAACGTGCCCTAATCCAAGATAGGGATGAAGGATCTGCTTTGAGGGTAGATTTTCTGGCATCAGTAAACAAACTTTTTACATTTACATAATTTAATCCCTGTCATGGAGGGATGTATGAAGGGCAATCCAATATTATTCAGGTGAATTTGTAGACATATACAGAAGTTGAAAGATGAATCCAATGGTTTAAGGAGGGAAAGTATCTTTCATATATTGGACTCTTCCAAGTCATGCCTTCTTTTCTTCCTAATAAAAGAGATCAAGCCTCAAGAATATAAATTTCATATTCCCTTCCAGATGTTCCAAAAATTGTATCTGACTAATTGCAGCTACTGGCTTTTCAGCACAGTTTATGATTTAGCGTGTTCTAAAAACCTGGCAAATTTGAATATCTACAAATCATGTGCAAAGGTTGACTCTGGCTTTTTAGGTTAAACCAAACAGGCAGAGCTCTACAAAAAAGATAAGCTCAGAGGTCTAATAAAGCAGCAAGCAGATCAAAGCTATTTAATGTCTGCTAGAACATAATGGTGAAAAAGATACCAACCAATGCTGCAAATCTGTCTCCTGATGATTGAGACAGTGAGCAGGACATTGCATATACCCTTTCTCTTCTTCGTCAATAGTCAGATGACAAAAAACTACAAAATTACATGACCAAAACAAATGCAATTTAGCAATATCCAATATTGCAGTGCATGGTTATCATTTATTCGTTCACAAAACAACTTGTCAGACTGAAAGGAAAATGAACCAAAATGAAAAAATAATTCTGCATATTTGCAGAAAGGTTTAGAAATGCAGATTTTTCTCCGAAGATAACATACCTGTTTGTTTGATGAGGTTGTAGTTCAAGCATAACTCTGACAAGCAAGTTCGCAAGTTGCTAGTAAACACCACAAAATAGTGTCACCAAAGGGTACAGTCTGAGCTTGAGTTGAGCTAATGAGCTAATAAGTAGTGCTTACTTAAAAGGCAAACACAATATTCATCTCTTGCGCAATGACCATGTATTCCATTAAGCAAGGCATTTAAGAGGAATTACCTCGACTGGAGATTTCACTCACTCCATTTGAAATTGAATTACCAGCAAACCTTATGGGGCGTTTGATTCTATCTTTATATGTGTCATGTAAAACTAGGGTTTAAATTGCACTAGACTCACTAGGATTCATGATGAAACAATGCTCAGAGCTTGTTTTCTATGCTAGAAAGTGTCTGTTGTGTACAAATTTCCAGAAGTCTAGCCTTGCTAGACTCTAGCAGCAAGTTCAGTATGCCATCTGAACTCTATCCTGGGTTCAATCATGCCATTATATGGCCAACATGATTTGTTGAAATAGTCAAAGTATTCCAGTTCACACATGACCTCCAAGCCATGAAACATGGTCTTCAAACTAATATACCTGGCTTTGCACTTCTCACTAAACCAAAAGCAAACAAACCACTATGGCTAAATCAAGGTTAGGAAAAGGATACCTATTTATGTTATGCTATACTTCTGGGAATACTTTCTTTGAAAGCTAATGTTTGTGGCACATAGCAATGAGTTGCATTGCTAGCTTTGTTTGAGGTATTATGTTTCATACACCATTTTGACAAGATGGTCCACAAGATGCTGGCTTTGCACATCTTGCTAGGCCAAAAAACCAAATCACCTCATGATTCAGTGCAGCATGTGAAATCTGTCATTCACAAATCTTTTGTGAACGAGAGACCTCTTCATCAATGCACTAGCTGCCAGTGCACTTTTGATCATATACTTCTGAATTGACATATAAGATTGCTGTCCTTAGTTGCCTAAAGTGAACAATCTTTTCCCATGCAAAAAGCAACAAAATATTTTTTTAAAGTATGTGTCAAGAAAGTTGTACTATACCTGGAAAAACAACAAAGTGCTGCAAAATGTAGCAAGCAAGCATCTCCAATTTTACTGCAGAATTGAGTGGTTTCCTGTCAAGAAAGAGGTTCTTGGACACCTTGCCCTGAACTCAAAATTAAATGTAGAAGAACTGAAGGACTTGAAATGGGCTAGCGAGATTAAACCTTCAATCCTTTAGAAGAAAGTAGTGCACATTTTTATAGATATGGCTTGGAAGCAGAATAGAAAAGCATGAATATATGTGTCTATAGAGATTCTCAGTCATCCAGGTCATGGTTGTCCCATAGGTGCTTTTTTTTTCTAGAGGCAACTGGACTATCTGGTTTTTCTTTGAAGATGTTTTGCTTCTTATCCAAGAAGCTTCTTCAGCTCTAACCGGATGGTGGGGAATGGAAGATTTATACTCCTTGCAGAAAGCTGGCGATTTGCATTCTTTTAACGGGTAGTTAAAGCCACCATTCAGGTGACCCTGATGACACAGATAAACCTCCAGGTGAGCTTAATGATTAGCTAAAAGAATTCAAATGAACAATTGTCTTCAAGGTGTATAAATCCTTCCATTCCCCACCATCCAGTCAGAGCTGAAGAAGCTTCTTATGAGAAGCAAAATGTCTTCAGAGAAAAATCAGAAAGTCCAGTTGCCTTTTGGGAAAATAAAAAAGTGCACCTTTGGGATATAGGTATGTGTTCATACCTATAGATAGATAGCATAGATAGAAGGCATATGAATGGGGAATGGGAAAAAGAGGAGAAAGGAATAGAAGGAATGCTGCAAAGGCGAGAAATCTTGAGCTCCTGGATCTGGATTGGGAAGTGGAGTGGATCTTTCATGCTCAATGCCTATGCATAAAACTCCATTTAACATTTCTGGAAATTTTACATCTGTAAACAAAGACATATAATTTCAATGTTGTACATGCTGTTTTAATGGGCTGCTTACAGTTGTTTGTTTTTATTGCATATTATGCATTTTGTATTTCTGCACAAACATATGATTCCCTAGTGTTGAGAATCCCAAACAACACATATTCCAAGATTTCTGTCTCAATCTTGGAATAAATCATCCTGATTTTGTCTGGACTTGGGCTGTTTTCAACAGCATTTTTAAAATGTTCCAAAAATCCTGAATGCTAAAACTGACTTGCTTCTGTATAAATTGTGATTGATTCAGCAATTTAAGACTAGGTGATGGAGGAAGACATATAGTTGGGGGGGGTGTTTAAATATATGTGCAAATATTACTGGGGCTTTTACCACAGACATCTACTTTTAGCCACTATAAGGTTAATACAATGAAAATTACATTACAATATTTGTCACACAAATGATGCAATTATACACATGCATCCTAATGTCTGACACAAGTAAAAAAGTTATGTCATATCGTATGCATGTGAGTTTTTGACATATCGCTCTCCCTGGCTAGCCTGCTTATTGGCAAGGAGAGACCATTCTGGAAGATTGATCCAGAAAAGAAACGATCAAAACTGTTCTCATTTTCTTCTCTGCATAGTAGCCTGAATTTGCTGCTTTATTTATGAATTCTTAGCTATAGGAAATTAAAATTCATACTTTCGGTTGTATATTCTTTAGGTTAAAACACTTTCTCAAGCAAGTAGCTAGTAAGCAAATGTAAATGCTTGTGTATGTGAATGCACTGTGTGCATTTGACAAGTGTTGCTGATGATGATGAGCTTTTCCGGTTGTAAATTATAAAATCAAAGACTTCATTGCTGGCAGATTGCCAGATGAAGACAGGTTCATGCATTAGAGGAAGAAAGAGAAGAAACAGCTGACCAATAGAAAAGTGGGTTTGAGGCTTCCTGTTTATTGATTGTTCTGGAGTGAATCATGCTGTTTCTAATGTTTCATCACAGCCTAGGACCCCAAAGATATTGAAAAGGGCTTCCACAGATGTTTTAAAAAAGTGCCCTCACACTGTGGCTTCTAAGATTTCTTATGGGGATTTTAAAATGTTTTATTCATTTAGTATGTTGTGTGATAGAAACTAAATAGACTAGATAGTAACTAGATTGCCATGCCCTTTACATTTGAGCAAAATTAGGACATAAGGGATTGTCCCAAAAGTACTTTTTTTTCCCAAGAGGCAACTGGACTTTCTGGTTTTTCTTTGAAGACAAAAGGGATTGTTTTGTGATGAAATGGAAGCGATTGTTTTGTGATAAACTGGAATAAAAACTGAAGTTATATGTTTGCTTATATAGGAATAGTAGAATATGCTTCTTTAGGTCCAGAGATGTCACTTGTTGTACCTCCTGTGTAATATCCTTAATAGAATGTAACAGATTACAGAACTTATGCCCTAAGAAGGGGTTTTATGCTGTACCTCCTTATCTCTTCTGGCTGCAAATGTGGTCAGCTCATTCGAATAACACTCAGAACCATGGCTCAACTCATGTATCAAACATATATATTTCTTTTTTAGGAATGTGATTTAATGATTTCATACCACAAAAGATACCCATGTTCCCTATAAGGTTATTTGGTTATTTGGTTTCCTTATCAGATGTAAAGCAATTCTTCCTATATTTGAGGTCTTCTGCTGGTTGCATCCATAGTAAAACTTGATCAACATTCTAACAAGAAATATGCAATCTTGTGCTTCTCACTCTTGATTTACTGTAGCTGCCAACTTGGAACTAAAAACAAAATCATTTGGCCCCTGTCTGGTTAGTGGTGCTTTGGCGATTAGGTTTCCACCACAATTTTGAATTCCAGATGTTCTGTGGGACGGAATATCCAGAATGTGTTGAATTTGTTCTATACTCAACAAGCATTTTGAAGGTGTTCCAAGTTGTGACCCATTTAAGCAGAATGCTCTGAATAAGGCTGTTTAGTTATGGGTTCATGACAAATATCTTTTCTCTTTCAACAATGCCATAGCTATGTATAAATATTTGAAACATATTGTTTCTGCCTATATGCTAAGATTCAGTTTGTACCCTTCTCCGGGTGTCCACATTTCTTACGTTTTTTCATTGTTGGTGTCCAAATTGTGGAATACTTTTTAATATTTATACGTGTTCATACAAAAGGCTGGAGCCTCATTTATGTTCTCACAACTGGCATCTTGAGTGTTTTGGAAACCCCCCATTCTCCAACAGTTCTGTTGCTAGCAATGTAATATCACTGAGAGGGCTTGCAAAAAAAATTATTTTGATTTGTTTCTTGCTTTGGTCAGTCTTCTCTTGTCTCTCTAATTTTTTCAAATGGCTGCTTGGTTTTATTACTTTTACAATTTTTTTAATGGTTTGTATAGTTGGTTGTATAACTTACATATTTTAAAGTGACTTTACCTTGTTTTCAATATTTTATATGTACTTCAGTTATTAAAGGAGAGATGATGCATCCCATGAATAAATAAGCCAAAACAATCCAGTTAAATGGGTCCCAAACCTACCATTGTGTAATGGCAGAAAAGTAGCTCTGGTTTGGGGACCATTTAATTGGGTTGTTTTGGGTTGCTTGGGACATTGTCTGGGAAAATGTGATATCAGTGATCAGGCACATAAAAAGATGTCAGAGTGATTGATCAGAAACTATCCTCCACAATCATATTGACCAAAAATAAGACGCCAGAGTTTTTTAAATATAAGCTAAATTTTTCTTACACTGTACAAATACAGTGGGATTTGTTCAATAGTGAAAGAGTTTCTCCTCAAAAATTGTGTATTTTCCATTTCTGGATATTTTTAGAAAAAAGTTGGACAGCCACCTCTCAAGGGTGGTTTTATTGAAGAGTTTAGATTAAATTATTCCATTGGTCCTTTGTAACTTCACAATTCTATGGTAGAACAAGATGTACAAGATTTAATAGGGTTACCACATCTGAACTGCAAACATTTAGATATAGCCCATTCTCTTATATGCCTGTGAATACAATACCTGCAGGGAATTACTGAAATCTGTTAAGTAATGGAACTGGAATGAACAACACTATTAATTAATTTTTGGTTTGTGCCCTATTGTTGGACTACTAGCAGTCTCTAGATAGATGTGTAGACTATTATAGCATGAGATAAAAGAAATTGCTCAGCCTAATTAGTCCCTTTGTGCTATGCCACACAAACAAATTCAGCTTACACCTTAACATACATTATTGCCTTACTTGCAATCTTTCATGCTGTCAGCCTGCATTTTAAATCACTGGAGAATACATTTTCCACCCCTCCAATTAGTTATGATCTTTGATGAATTTCTAGAGAGATTTCTCTAACTAGTAGAAGAGATTTTATGAGTCTGGGTGGACTTCAGCATGTGCGATACATTCCATTGCATTTCTACTATCTTTCAGTGGGAATGTTCCACAGTGTTACCTGAAGGATGTTTAAAATATGTGAGCGGGAAGGTGAAGAGAGACAATATATTAGTATTATAAAAATAGTCTTGATCAGGGACTAGAATCCTGAATAAAAGCATTGCACTTGGCATCTATTTATTGTAATGTAGCTTGATAGCTTTCAGAGAGAGGGTAGCTTGAAACCTTCTCTCTGAAAGTATAACCCCACCAGATTTTTCTACTGTGTTACATACAGTGAGTATGTTACTTTGCTCATCATCTGTTTCTGCCTTGGTTAGCAGTCTATAAAACAAAATAAAAGGAAATGTAAATAAATGCAACAGGGAATGCTTTCTAGAAAGTCATTGATTCATAGTATAAATCTATAAATATTTATTCAGAAACAAGGCTCACGGTGTTTAATGCAGTGTTTCTCAACCTTGGAAACTTTAATATTTGTGGACTTCAGTTCCCAGTATTCCCCAGTCAGCACACTAGGTTGGTTATTAAGGTTGTTAAACATTGGTCTAATGGAATTCACTCCTTAGTTAGAGAGAATCCTTCCTTCAGAAGGTAGAAATTAACTATCCCAGATTCAGTTCAATGTAACAGGTTGCATTTTATTATTTTCCCTGCATTTTTCATCTTTGTTGAAACTGAGAGACAATGTGTCTAAGAATCTGTGCACCATTCTTCATGACACACTTTATTGTGCTTTTAATTTTACTGAGAGTTACATCATTGAGAATTATTACTGTTGTTCTTATTTTCATGTTTTAGTTCCCATTTTTCTTAGAAGGACTGTAATTCTGTTCACAGCTGGATTACATGATTCCCATTGAATAGAACAAGAGGCAAGCAACCTGGGAAAAGAACTGCAACCAGAAACTGAAACATATCTAAGAGACAGTCCAATAAAAATGTCGGAATAGTTACTGTACATCAATATTTAACAGCTTAAAAGGACATTTCCAGAAGACAACAGATTGAAAACAGCATGACATCTCTTTGCATTGGCTGCGTATGAGAGGTGAGTTAATTTATTTGTGAATCAGCTGTGATTTCTCTATTTGAATTAACCTTGTCTGCCAACTCTTGGAAAAAGGTCATCTGAGGACATTTCAGCTGCTTTCCAAGGAACCATGGGGATCATCATCTTCATTTGGCAAAGCTGTCTTTAAGTCAAGCTCCATTCCATGTGACTTGATGTGAGAAAATTTAAACCAGCATATTGGCAGACGAGGAACAAGTGTGTGGACCAGTTAGCTACTTCAATCACTTCAATTCTACTTCTATGCTCTCCTCCTTCTGTTTTTCTGAGAGAAAAACACCACTTTCTACGCATATTGCAACAAATCTACCATTAAGCAAATTAACAACATAATCAAAATGGAAATATTAAAAGTATAGCATTGTTGATAAAGATGATTTGAAGGAAAACTATTTTACAATTTTGTCTTAGCTACCAAGACAATTTCCATGTTGGCACAGTACAAAGTGTGGGAAATACAACAAAAACGATATTTTTTGGGAGAATAGTAACGAGATGTAGGAAAAGATATTATTGCTTCATTTTAGGAGGGAATAGACTTCATGCAGCTTAGTGCAGTCATTTACTCAATTACTTGTTCCTGAACATTTCACACTACCCTTGCTATGTTTTCATACTCCCTATTTGTATGTTTACCTCTAGTTCCTTCTACTTTCCCTGTCTCTAGTTGTAGCTTTCCTTCTCCCTCTCCCTCTTTTCATCACTTATGCCCTTTCAAATCTTCCACCTTCTCTATCCTGTCGTTACTTTTCTACCTACTCTCTTTCAACCTCTTTATATTGATTTGTGGCATCTTCACGTAATTCCTCATTTGTTTGCTCAAAAACTGCAGATTCTCCAAAAGGAAAGAAAAAGTAGCATTTTTTTCAGTAGTGAAAAACCTATGACATTGATTCTCTTCTTCTTATTGCTCACTAGTAAAAAACATGTACTAGTAAAACCAACCTACTGCATTTCATTCCTTCACCTATGTCCAAAGAATCACATGCAATCATTTTTAATCAGTAGAGGGCACTGTGACACTGAATATTCATTAAGTGTGACCAGGTTTGGGAAACCAACCACATTCCACATATCATTGGAATTCAACAAAGTGGGATGTTTGAACTATAATCTAGGAGTATCTGGAGATTGGAGTTTTGCCATCTCTGTTGGAACAATATGCTCCAGCAGTTTGTATCACATCATAAATCAAATAATCTATACTGTTTGGACCAAGGAGCAAGTTCCAAATAGCAAAAGATGTTTCTGGAGATTTACATGAAAATTTGGATCTAGCTGAAATGACTCTTCTTTAAACTAGGACCTTGGGTATAGGTTATTAGGGAAAGAATGTGAATAAAGCTCTTTCTCAACTGAAAACAATTCTTCATGATTTATTTATTTAATTACAGTAAATATGCTAGACTGACAGGCACTTATACATTTTGTTTCTCCTGAACTGTGCACATTGTGTATATTTCTTAAGCTCACTAGTTTTATGTGAACCCTATAAAACGTAGTAGATGCAGGGTCACTATTAAATGGTAAATACTTTTTAAAAAAAAATCTATATAAGATCCCACATCACAGGAGACAAAGGGAAAGAGATAAGGGATTGCTGAAATTCTCCTCACAACCTGGCAAGTTGAATCCAGATAAATACAATGCTAAATAACTATACAAATTCTTGAAGTAAACACTATTTGGTCACTGATATTGCTTCAAAAATCTTTTTTTTTACTGGAATCAATGCTGAAGGAACTGGAACTTAATGTGACATTCAGGAGTACAGAAAATGTCATCTTGCTGCTAACTGAGGTTATCCAAGACAGCTTCTTTTTGTGAATAAACTGTTGTACTGTATTTACTAAAATGAGTCTACAAGATTCAATAATAGGCCTAGATAGCTTCCAAAGGAAAGAAAGGAAGGAAGGTAGTGCAATGGCATTGTTATGGCACAATTGTGGCTCATGTGGTCCTGTTATCTAATATAGCAATAATCAACAAACACAATTCATACTCCATAGTGATCAGCATGTAGCAGTGCTATGGACAAATAAGATACATTGCTCTTAGATCCATAATAAACTTTCTGTACAAAAATCTATTTATTGATATGTCATATTTAAAAACCGCTCATTACCCTCACAGAGGGACTCATCCATTTAAATAGAATGGATTTTCATTCCCTTTCCTATATATATATATATATAGTAGCTTTTTATCAATGATTATAATCTGAAATAAATTTTGGTCTATCTCTCTCCTAAATATACGTCTTCCTACATTATTTTTCTTTTCCCAGAAATATACCTGAAATTCGTCTAATCCTTTCTTCCATTGAGAACAGTTTCATGTATAAAACCTGATATATAATATATATTTTTTATTTATTAGATAAAAGGTGTGTCCATTGACTAGTAACAACTGGAAAATGAAAATGGTAAGCTAACGTTATTAAAGCTTAGAAGACTATGCAAAAGAAGAATTTTGAGGTCTCATTTGAAGGAAAATAGAATAGAGGTTCTACATCTGTGTGTATTTTTGAGGACAGTGCCATATGAACATAGCAGTTGGGGAAAGAAAATGAAGTTTGTCAAAGCCAGTATTCGTCCATGATTGCTAATGAGAAGAACTGTGCTCTTCCCAGAAATGTTGCCCTTCCCTAACACTTTGGGTTGACATGCACAGATTTCCCTACTTGGACCACCACAGGAGTGCAGGTTGTTAATCATATTCAAATGTCTGATTAAGATCAAAAAGTCTATGCAAAATAAATCTCTGTGTGTCTTCCCTTTTGTCTGTTATTTGAGCAAATAGAAGAAAATGGCAGAGGAAAACGTATTCCCACATTCCTTAGTTGCAACTTCTCAATCCTGCTTAATAGCAACCCTAGGGACATCAAGCTTTAAAAAGTGTAATCTTTAACATAAAGAAGTTGCCTCTTGTAGAAACCTATAATTCATGTACAAAAAGTAACATGCCAAATGTATATTTTAGCCTATTGTCTATGTAGTTTCTCAGTCATCCAGGTCATAGTTGTCCCAAGCTACTTTTTCAAGAGGCAACTGGACTTTCTTGTGTTTCTTTGAAGACATTTCACTTCTCATCGAAGACCTGTCTTATATCTTCCCTACCATCCAGTCAAAGCTGAAGAAGCTTCTTGGATGAGAAGCAAAATGCCTTCAAAGAAAAACTTGCTTGCCTTTTATTACCTTTTATTTATCACTATGAATTATTTCAAAGCAAAGTGTGGTACAAATTACATTTTAAATCATCCATCCTTGATGTTTGATAAAATGCAATCAAAGAATCACATCAAATATCAGAATCTTTTTTTTCTATTTGGCATCATAAATTCACCTTGAAGATGAAGTGTCTTCTTCTAAGTACTGAATCGGATATCTTTCAGAACTTTCAGAGCTTCATTATGTACCATCAAAGACATGCCTGTCAATTCCCTGGTTTCAGTATTTGCATCCAGCCCCATTCCAGGTGCATAATTTCAAAGCAGTTACAGGATGAACTGTTAGAGGAAGCCTGCAACACAGGAGGAGAGGGCGGGTTGCCTGAACTATAGAGTCTGACAGCATAAGCAATGAATGCAATGAATGACTGTCCACTCTTTCACTGCTCCAGGTTAAATATTCTGTTTATAGCTTTGAATACATCTTTGCAACGTGTGTCCTTGCTAGAGCTCAAGGACATCTCTCAAAATGAAGTGCTTTATTTTGTTTCTTCTGTTCAGTTTGTAAACAGAACAGATTATGCAGCAAAGCCTGTTCTTCCCTTAAACTGTTTTGCCAAGGGAATTTCTAGGAGATTGAATGGGTAGAGTTTGCAAACTAGATAGGATGCTAATGGCATTCTTTTGTTGTTGTTGTTGTTAAAGACCAAAAAAAAAAGCATTGTGATAAGAACCTTCCCTCTGAAGAACTGTAGGCATCAGTCATATATTTGATCTCAGATGTAGCACAATGATTGCTTCAGTCTTGTAAATATGGCATCTTTTTTGTTCCTTTTCATGTTTAATTTTTTTTCACAAGAAAGCATATGGTTTTGTTTTTCTGACATTTCCAGTGGAGGATTTGGTTTGCAAACATTAAACTACTTTCAAGTAAACAGAAGCAGGTTTTCTTTTCATTAATGTAATTATTTGTGTAAATAACAATTATAATGGGTTGTATTTGAGGTGCTTCTTCATTTAATAGAAAGTGCTTCTCTCAGTAATGGCTCTTTTTCCTTTAGAGGCAGGACCTCCTTAGTGTATTATGTTCCTACATTATGTCTACCTAGAGTTTTTTTATCCTATATCTGTTTAGGCACAACAGTATTAATTCAACTGAAAGATAGAGAGTCAATAGCTAAACTCAGCTCCAAACAGTGATAATCACTGAGCGATACAGGGAGTTCCAGTTCATAGTGTAATAGAATTTGGAGGTATATTGAGATCATGCAATCCAACAGAACAGAAATTTAGCATCCCTGACAGTGGCTTGAACACTTTTAGTGATGAAGAATCCATCAGTGTTCTGAATAATGGGTTCTATTGTTGAACTGCTAACAAGTTTTTTCTCTCTAGCATTTAACTGGAATCTGCTTTCCTAGAAATTAAAACCATTATCTGTCTTCTGAAATGAGAAAACACATATTTTCTCATCCCCCTGTGTGATATGCATTCAGGTATTTGAAGGGTGCTATTGTATCCCTCACTGGAAAAGACTCTGATGTTGGGTTCTAAGAGAAGGGAACAGCAGAGGATTCAATGATTAGATAATGTGATTGACGCAATAAACATGACTTTAGGCAAACTCTGGGAGACAGTGGAGGACAGGGGGCCTGAGGTCACAAAGAATGGGACACAACATAACATCTGAACAACAATAAAATCATATATCTTTGTAATCTTGTCTTCTGAGGACAGACCACGCCCAGTACATTAAATTTCTCTCCATAGTTTCTATGCTCTTGATCATCTTCAATGTCCTTCTCTAAACCTGTTGTTTCTTTGCATCATTCTTAAAATGTGTTACATAGTAGTGGACTGGTATCTGATGAAAGCAAAATGAAGTAGAACTAAACTATTATTTCTAACTATTTTTTTTAATAAGTCTTCTCTTGATGCAGGAGCTTAAAATGACATTTTTCTTCTTCACAGTCACATTATATTGCTGACTCAAATTTTAGTTTGCAGTCAAATATTATTCCAAGATCATCAGCTCCAATCCTATAACTATATGTTTGATTTTTGTTTCTTAAATGAAGAATATCACCCTGTCTCTGTTAGATTTCATTGTGTGATTTTCAGCCCACTTTACTAACTTAGCAAGATTGTTTGCTATTAATTATACCATGTAAGTTGATATAATTTGTATACATTTGAATTAATTATCTCAATGAATCCTTTCCTGGAACTGACATAGAAGATTTTCCAAATATTGCAACTGGCGCAATATATCCACAGGTAAAACCTGCTTGTGAGGCACTTAAGGGTTGACAGATTGAAATAGCATAAAATCTTTGACTTATTTATTTAATATAGCCACCAATTTCACAATCATGACCCTGGGCAGTAAACATAGGAATAAAATCCAACAAAACAAAGATGAGAAATACTGTCAATAAACAAAGTGACACAACAATACAATAGAGGCACCCTAGGGCAATCAATTTAAGCACATAGTCACAGCCAAGTCTAAGAAAATCATGATGGGATCACCCAATTTACAGGTCCCATGCTAGGGCAACATCAAGGATTTACAAAATGCCAATAGGATAACAGCTACATGAATGTCAATGAATCTATATTCATTGAGAGATAGCACTGCAATAGAGATACTATTCAAAAGGGATGTTTCCTGGGTCTCACCAGATAGATCATCTTAATAGATGGGATCCAGAATAGATCCTGTCAGAACTGGTCAATAACAATTGGTGAAAATAATTATTTCATAAATAGTCTGCCATGATGGCCTTTAGTGATAGTTATCAGTACTTTGAATTGCACTCAGAAGTTAACTGGGAACCAGTGCAGATCACAGAGCAGTGGGTAATGGGGATATACCAAAGTGTGTTCTTAATTGCCCATAGTGCTTCATTCCTGAGCAGCTGCAGCTTCTGATTGGTTTTCAGTACCACATAGTGAATATTGCAGTAATCAATTCAGAAAATGACCAAGACTTGAATGATTATGAGAAATGATGCCTGATTCAGGAAATGGTACAATTGGTGCACAAGATAAGTCTGTGCAAAAGCTACTACTTACTCTTCAAACAGGGACCACAAGATTAGGAGAACTCCCAAATTGTTTACTGTTTTTCTTCTGGGGCAATGTTCCCCATTGAAAACTAAAAATGGAAGAACTCCAGATGCAGGTGAGGGTTAAATTCAAACTTACTTAGTCCTGCTTTGGCTGAATTGAAATCAAGTCTTCCCCATCTAGATCCTCACAGCCTCTAGGCACTGAGAAAGAACCTCACCAATATTACTTGGTCAACCTGGAGTACCAATGGTATCTAATCCTGTGCCAGTGCATGATCTCACTTAATGATTTCATGTAGATATTAAGCATGAAAAAGAACATAATTATGAGAAAAGATCTTCAGAAATGTCTCTTATTTCCTAACAACACTGACTGAAACTGCCCTTAGAAGAAAAAGGAATCACCACAACATGGTGCCATAATCAGTGACTCTGACAGCCACTAAAAGATCAAGAAGACAGAGAATGGCTGCACTACACATTTCTTGAAGCCACCTGATCAAGAAGGGATTCTAAATAACCCGCTTCCTCCATGGCCTTTTAAAGCTGCTGTGCAACCACTTTTCAACAATCTTGTTGAAAAGGAAAGGTTAGAGATAAGACAGACTTTTTCCAGTGCAATAGGATTCAGCAACGCTTTCTTAAAGAGAAAGTGATTACTGCCTCATTAAGCATTACTGGGACCACTCCCTCATTCAAGGAAAACCCACCACTGCTTGGACCTAGCCAAATATCATCTTCCAGGTGGTCTTAGCCATCCAGAAGGGCATGGGTATAATGTACAGTTGGGAGGACTCTGTCCAATTCCTCAGAACTAACAAGATTAAACCAGAAAACAGATCCAAATCATGTCACTATTAACTCCAGGACAACTGCCATATTGCTACCATCCAACCTGGAATAAAAAAAGCAATTTTTTCCCAATGACCCCTATTCCTCACAGCCATTGACCTCATCCTCCTAAATATACATACATACATACATACATACATACATACATACATACATACATACATACATACATGTGTGTGTCTTTGATGTAGATAGATGATGAAATCTATTACCAAACTGACAAGAGGAAAACAAGTCCCAAACAAGCAGAAAAGAAAAGCTCACACACCACCACCTTAATTCACATGAGAAGGGAAGGAGGTACAACACAAGGAAACTTATAAGATTCTGTTATTATAACCACACCAGATAAAAATATTTTTAATCTTCCTGTGGAGTTGATTCCTTGCCTGATCTACCTGGTGGGTTGGTATTTCATAGCTACAGATGGATTGATTGAAAGAATTGAGGAGTGGAGAGAAGAAATCAAAAGTGGATGGGTGTTTACAGCCTCTTTGTGTTTATTGATATTACTTCCCATTTTTGTTTGCATGAAAAATGGACAACATATTCCTGTGTGGAGCAGTCTAAAATTCAGAACTCAGAGACATGGGGAATTATTCTTCAGGGTTTTTTTCATAAGCAAATAAGAGAGACTTTTAGAAAGAGCTCAGTTATATGTTGAAATAAGCATAACAAAGTGGTAAATATCTCAGTGTAACTCAGGCAAAATTCATTTCAAATCATTGATTCAGTTCAGATAATTGATCCAGTTCAATTTGGTAAAATGAATTTATTTACATGCATCTGAGTTGCCTTAATTTCGCCCCAAAAAATTCCAAGATTCGTTAATAACAATAATTTCTCCTTATACCTGATTCAGGAATGGGTTAATCTCTGATTAAAACCGAGGTTATCTTAAGTAGTACTTAATTTGACAACTATCCCCAAATTTCCTATTAAATTATATTATAATTATTATATTATATATTATTTGATTATAATAATATAATA
>JANHFT010000999.1:165675-187531 GCA_032467955.1 Pseudoxenodon macrops | reverse complement strand
AACTAAAATGTCTTAAAAACTATATGTGGAAATGAAATTTTAAAATGAATTGTTAAGAATTGTATATGGAAATGAAAATTGAAAATGAATTGTTTGGAAAATAAAAAACTTTTTGGGAAAAAAAAGTTACTTTAAATGTCAGTGTTAAAAAATTCATAAACTTCCATTGTTACTTCCATTTAAGCACAAGATCTCTTAAAGAAGTGAGAAGTACAAGCCATACTGTTCACATTTCTCTTATATGTGTTGCCAAGCATATAATGAAAGGAGGTCAAGCTCAAAAAGCAATCTCTCAACATTTTTATAGGAACGCTTAAAAATAAACTGAAATAAAGTATTAATCTCTTCTTTAATACAAGGGTCCCAATATAATTACTTCTGTTCTTCTATAACAGATTCAAAAGGCAAGAAGTTAGACTTATTCTAGTTAAATGTTTACCTAGAAAATATTGTTGTATAATTTCAATGTTTTTATAATTAATACCGGTAGTATGTAATAATTTATGCTTGGTGTCAATTTATATTCAAGGTGTAAATTCCTTGAGACTGTCTAAAAGGGGTGTGCATAAGCGCACAAGCGTGCCTACTGTCCCTGTCCCATTGTTCTTTTATTAGAATCTACCTCATGTATTCATAATCTTGTCAATACTTGTATCTGTTTTCTAATATATGCTTGATGAAATAAAACAAACCAACCAACAAAGCAGCCAATGGTTTAAGATCCAACATGAAGATGGTAGCGGAGAGGTGTGGAATATCCTTCTTGTACCTCAGTGCTTTGCAAATATAGTTGCTATTTCAATATAGTTGAAATGCTATATTTAGGCAATTGAGATACCAAGCCATCACACCTAACACTTATTTCTAACAGTGAGTTGTCGGATGCATTTGGTTTATTCAATAAAGACAGCTAGCTACACAGCCCACACCTTAGCATATGCACAGCGAAAACCAAGTGAAATGTAAATTCATCAACAAAACAACAACTGATAGTTAATCAAACGATGGCTTAACATGTGTGAACCAAGCCTCAGCCGCTGTAAAACATCCTGCACCAATTCTTTGCTTTCCAGATGCACAGCTGTCTACCCTCAACTGGAAGTAATAGAGACTGAAATCTGACACCACGAGCCCCGGCACAAAAGCCCTTCTTTCTCTGACTAAGGACTCTGGAGCCCATACAACTGAGCCAGAATCAAACGATGGAACTCCCATTTTCCTTCTTGATGGAGCTGCAGAAGAGCAGGCTCTTAAAAACTATCCGTTAAAGGAGCTGCGCTCCTCTGCCTAAGCCCACAGCCAAAAAGCTCAGTTACCTGACAGTTGCGGATCCTCTCCGGGCATCGCCCCCTTGCTTTAGTCTACCTGCCGCTCAGGCACGCACGCGCAGAGTTGAGAAGGCGAGCCGGCACTTCCCAGCCGCCTCCTTTTTCCCATGATGCACCGGGCGGAGAAGCATGCGCAGTGACTCGCATGAAACGTCCTCCATAGAGCTAAGAAACGTTGTCACGTTAAATACTTTCGAAACGTGGCAAGGAGTCCCGTCGAGAGCTGTTCTGAGACCCGTTTAGGCATTAATTTACAGCTCTACAAATGGCTCACATGTGTCAAACTAGAATTACCTCCCTGGGGATGTGTGACGCACAAGCCTAAAGTAAACAAAGTACAAATTACGTAGATCTATGGGTGACGCGGTTCAGCCACCACGTCTTTCCACGCAGGCGCAGATTCTGCGGCTGCCGCCGGGCGGAAAAAAAGGGGCGGGGCGGATAGCTAGCAGGTCACATGTCAAGAGAATTCACGTGACTCCCTGCTTTTCCCCCCCACCCCATTGAAGGTAGTGGGCGGGGAGGGGGGGGAGCGCTTGGTGGTTCTCAGCTCCCGGAAGGAAAGGCTAAAGAGTGACGGCGCAGTTGAAGTTTCGGGTCGGCTGAGGGTGACAGGCACTTTCCCCTCTCTGTCCCCCTTTCAGAGCAAGGAGCCATGCAGAACGTCATCAACACGGTGAAGGGAAAGGCGCTGGAGGTGGCCGAATACCTCACACCTGTGTTAAAGGTGAGGCCCCGCCTACCGAGCACAAAATGGGGAGGGGAGGAGCCTTAGGCAGTGACACATCTATTACCTGATAGCCTTCTTCGATTTGGACTAATGAGCCCATAATCCCTGGGCCGATTGTGGGAATTGGAGTCCGATAGACTTGGACAGCAGCAGTATGGAAGCATGTGTGAAGGGAGGAAAAAAAGGGTTCGCTGTTCCCAAACTTTTTGTCTCCATCGTATCGTCCCTTTGCAGGCTGGAAAGGGCTCAGAAATAATAATGTGTGGATCTGAAGAATGCTAGGATTTGGAAAGATGCTGCATCTGTCAATGGGGAGAGCTCTCAAACTTTTTGAATTCTTGGTGGTGAATCTCTGGTCTTCAGCTGTTGATGGAGGACAGTTTGCAGAATTTCAGGCAATTGAAAAAAAATATGAAATTAAAAAAAATCTGGGAATTCTAATTTAACTACTTTGGAGGAATATAAGTTCCCCCAACTAGACTTGGAGTTTGGGATTCTGTGGCCCAAAGGAACTAGTTCCTTCCTATTTATCTCCCTCTTTCTGTCTCACCCACAGAAAGGAATGAGGTGGGAGACCATTTTGCTCAATTATCTTTTGTAATAAGTGGCAAGGGTCTTGCTACTTTTTCCAAACTGAACCGGTGTCTAAAGATCAGTGATAACGCAGTATTTATATCTAGGAAAAAGAATAATAATAATGGCTGTAAAAATGAGTCTGATAGGCAAATGCATACCTTGGCAAAATTAAAATGTGCATTTTCTGTTGAAAAATAAAGGATCTGAATATTCTCTAGTTCAAAATCCTCTAAAGGCATTGCTGGCATCACAGGATTTTGTCACAAGATACAATAGTGGGGAAAGATGCATATTTCTGGAGTGAGCATATGGCATGAATGTGTGAGCACGTCAATGTTATCTACTCGTTCTTGTGTCACACTCATTAAGATATTTATGCTTTCATCTTATGTTTCTTTAAATATGGACCAAAATTACAAAGCAATAAATACAATTAAGGGGATTATTTTGAATATATTAATAATTCACAGATCTTTACATTAAAAATGTTTTGATTCTTGTACAGTGGGTAGATAAGTGGAGGAAGAGAAAGGCTTATTAAGGTAGCAAAGTACAATATTTAAATATTTTAACAATAAAGATACAAAAAGAAAAAAACCAAACGTAAAAGTAAAAACATTTGCACCCAAAATCAATCTCCCTGGCATTTTTCTTGGAATAAATCTTTAATGTGCACACACACCCAATACACACACTATTAGTGTAAAAAGCAGGCTATCTTTATTTTGGTGGCTACATTCACACTATGGAACAGTTTCTTGCTGGATATCAGGAATGACCCCCCACATTCCTGATATTCTGAAATAGTTAAAAATGGAATTGTTTCAGTGGAAAGGGCTAAAATGACTGAGATAACATAATTGTATAGTGACTGTCTCTATTATATTCTTAATATTGATCTTAATTTTTACTGTGGATGTTTTATTGTACTGCTGTATATTGTTGCTAACTACTGTTATTCTTTTGCTTGCCTCAGGGACAAATTGAATAAATTTTAAATTTTAAAGCCAAAAATAATTTACCCTTTAACTTTCTCACAAACTTTATTAGGCTCTCCCCCCCACACACACACACAAACTCTGCAGTTCTCAATAGAATTCCTCAAGTACTTCATTTTTATGAGTTGCTCTAAAACATGATTGGGGATTTGGTGCCCTCCAGTTGTTAATGAACTAAAAGTCATACGCTCCTGACCTTGATGGCCAATGATGAGAAATGTTGAAAGTTGTATTTCAGCAACAAATGGTTATCCACAGATTTTTCTTCTCTATCAAATGTATCTCTAGAATCTTCTACCATACTATTATTTGAAAAATAAAGAAGTATTTTTTTTAATGTGAAATATTCTTTTGGGTAATAGAAAATTTTAAAAAATTAAAATGCTTTCCAACAGGGCTCTTTAAAAATCAGTACTTTCTAAATGTTAGTTACTGGTATATTTTATTTTTGCTTATCTATCTGCCCTGTCATTAAAATCAAATGTCACTTTCTTGGCATGGTGCATTTTCAGAGATTCATTATGTGGCAATAGAAGAGAGCAGATATTTTTGCTTTGAAAGTTCAAGTATGATGATTCCGACACTTTATGAAGTGTCTAATCTGCTTTTGAGCCAAAATATCAAGAAATATGGATAGTTAGTACAAACAGTAGTAAAGCCTGGAAAGTGTTTTATTTTTTATCTAAAAGTAGTTTCCTCTCATTGTGAAAAAAACTTAAATTGTCATATCTATTTTTCATTAATATAACAGTTGTTAGATGAGCAGTAAAAGCAGTGATTGCTGGCGTCTGCCTGAGTTCTTAGACAAAAAAGCTAATTGATTTCTGTGGTTCAAGTATGCTTGGATAACCTCTTGTTCTATGTATTCTATTGTAGACAAGGGCTATTGGGAAAATTTTCAAAGTAAAGACTGTTAACAAAGTTAAACTAAGGAAATATTTGGCCAGATGGAATGAGTACAGGTTAAAAGCATTATCATTTTCTTTTCATTATCTTAAAGTCTTTGATTTTAAATATTTACAGACATCTTTTTTTTCTCTAGGAATCAAAGTTTAAAGAAACTGGAGTTATCACTCCCGAGGAGGTATGTATATAATGATTTACTTATTTGATTAAGTTAATCTTGAAAAACAATAAAATGAAATTCCTGTGGCAGGTTTTGCTATTTCCTATTAAAGCTGCCTAGAATCGAGGCATATTACTAAGATCTAAGGTTTACAGCTAATGTAATAGATGTAGGCCTCTTGCCCAAATAACATCCCATTGAAGATACTACTTGGAATTGCTTATGTTTTACATTATTTAGTAGTATCCATAGGAAGATAACATCTTGTGGTTTATGTGGGCCTACAACAGTTGGATTGAAATTTTGGTGTTACTGGTTTTGTATTGGTAGCGCATGAGTGTGCAAGCACAGAGCATTTTTAATGATGTCTGGGCGGGTGGGCGGAGCCTCACGCTGCCGCTGATACCGGTTTGGCCAAACTTGGCCGAACCGGGAGCAACCCACCGTTGGCCTACAATGTAACCTGTGTAGATACTTCCAGAAAGTTTTAAGACAATAGGCTAAACAAATTGGAAAGCCATATTGGAAAAAGCAGCTGCCAATTATTTTTCTATTGCTGAAATTTTTATTTACATCTTTATGAAATAACTAATTGTTGAGGTTTACCCGAAGAAGATTTTACTTCTATATACTTCCTTCGGGATACTTCCTTGGTGAAAAGCTTAAGGGCTGTTTCTTAAAATAATGCTACCAGTTATTTGGAATTACTAGACAACTTGTATGAAAGGAAGGAGACAAAAACTTGTTTGGAAGCTTTATGGTATCAGGCCAAAATATACTTAAGTACTGTAAGAATTTACAGTATCCCAAGATGTGTTTCAATAGATTTTTTAAACATTAACTAGTGTGCAGCTTTTTACACTGAAAAATGTATGGTACACTTGGGAAAGAAGACTAAACAAAATAATTCTTATTTCCCTATACAGTTAAAAAAAGGGAAACTTGTTTGTTAAGGAAACTTTTTTTCTCTAACTGCTGAGGAAGTGGGTTTGAAGACAAATAATTAAGTCTGATGTCGCAAATTAGTTCTCACAGCCCCAAATATGTTCTTGAAATCAGAAGGGGAAATCAGTAAAGTGTAGTTTTATCTTCACTATACTGGTTACCAATATTTCATGAAACACAAGATCTACATGAGCAACACAATCTTACATAATTTAGATGTAAAATATGTTTTATAACTTTTTTATGACTATCTGTGTGAAGGTTAAATGAGGGCTGGCCAAATAAAAAACACATTGAAATAAATGTTGGATATGGATAGTTGGAGGCCCATTTCTGATCTGAAGGATCACTTTTTCAAACAAATACTAGCTCTTAAGAATGTAGAGGCCAATTGAATTATGATCTACCAGACTTATTCTTATCTCAGGTACAACAGCTTCCAGAGAGGCTCTTCAGGTATCTTACCTTTTATCTTTTCTTTCTTAGGGCCCAGACAGAGGTCTCTATAATTTTCCTAGAACTTTTTAAGTTTAATATATTTCAATGATCTTATTAATGCTTTAATAATTCTATTAATTATTATATTAATAATGCATCATTATTTATTATAATTATATCCCAGAGCTTTAAAAGAAATCTGGGTTATAACCATTTTGTGAAGAAATGTACGGTATGTGTATGTAAACTGGATAGATAATTTTATAATTTATCAGCACAAACTGGACAAACTATTTTCATTTGTTCATCTTCAGGAATTGCTGTAAGAGCTGTTGCTTGTGAACTGAACAAATGAATGAAGTGGGTGTGATTTGACATTTAGTCTGCATAAGTACAATTCATCATAATAAGGTTGATAAAACTAGTGTATATAAATATATATACATTTGCTGTTTTGTTTTGGCAGTTCATAGCAGCTGGAGATCATTTAGTTCACCACTGTCCTACTTGGCAATGGTAGGTAAAATTCTGCAGAATCTGCTTCTTAAGAGCATTTAGGTATGTTCGCTATATGAAGATACATGCATTTCTTATAGTAAGTTGTGAGTTAACAGAGAGGGGAAATCATCTGAATTCTAATATATTTCCTTCTTTTGTAGAATTAAATGTGGCTTTTGATTCCTTACCTGTGTGGTTGTCATGTTTTTATAGCTTTATGTTACTTAGGATTATAAAAATGATAAGACAAAAAGGCCACATAATTATAACTGTTCTGACTCCAAATTCATAATGCTTTAGTTTCCTTTCATACATACTCCAGATTTAGTTGTCATTTAATAACATTTTGAAAATATTGGTATAATTCAGACTGAGATTCACAACTATTAAACTGCAGTTGTCTGTTAGCTATGCTGGCTGGAGAATTCTGGGAGTTGAAGTTCACAAGTCTTAAAATTGCCAAGTTTGGGGACCCCTGCTCTAGGATTATAGTCACTTTCGTCTCCCAAGACAAATAGCAAACTATTTTTTTAAACTGTTTGCAATGTGTTTATATCAACTTTAGCAGAAACTTAATGGTTCTGAATAAGAAATAATTTGCTGTTTTGTTGCATTTTAAGGGCTACTGGAGAAGAATTAAAAGTCAAGGCTTACCTCCCAACAGATAAGCAGTTTTTGGTTACTAAAAATGGTATGTCTAGGTTTGTGCTTTTTATATCCTGACTTCTCATCAAATATTTCTTATAACTGCCTAATTCTGGGTAGCATAGTATTAATATATTTTGAACATAATTAAGCAATACTTTACTTTTGGTTTATTTGGCTGGATTAGAAGAAATGGAGGTATGCTATTGCTCTCAAGGCAGAATATTCAGTTAAATAACTTTTTTTTTACTCTTCACAATCTTGACTGACCACCTCTGAAGAAGATCCATATACAGTAATCCATTTCATCTAGGATTCTGTGAAGTTTGTCTGCCACCACTGTCTCACCAAACAGCCTAGCAAAGGAATATTGGAAACTTGATGATAGTTGTCTAAGACTCCATTATTTAGGGATAGCCTTTTCAGAAGATGGTCCACAGCTGCTGTTAAGTGGCATGGTCACATGATGTTTAATGACCATTTCACTTAGTGACAGAAATTCCAGTCCATTCCAGTCCAATTAGGATTGTAACCCAGGAACTGCCTGTATTAACCTACATGAAATACATTTATCAACAATAAATGCTGCTGCACTTAAAGCACAGTCCTAAAATGTGGTAGAATTTTATTTCCTATTATTATTCTATTAATGAACACAAGATACTTTTTATGCAGTGCCATGCTACAAGCGATGTAAACAGATGGAATATTCAGATGAGCTGGAAGCTATTATAGAAGAGGATGATGGAGATGGAGGATGGGTGGACACATTTCACAATGCAGGTAATTTATATATATTTTTCTTATGCATTTATCTTGTATGTTGAGCTTATATTATATTGACATGGTGACCACCACTCTCATGAAGTGTATAGGTGTGCAACTATGGAAAGCATTTTCATTTTGGCATTCTTCACTGAATTCTTAAATACTGTAGATTAGTTAACCTTGAAAATTCAGAGTCAAGTTTGCTATCAAAATGGTTTGTATGTAAAGTGATAAATATTTACAGAATTACAAATTAGCATTGGGTTTATCCATACTTCTGACTCTATTAATATTTCCAACAGGTATTACAGGAGTAACAGAAGCCATTAAGGAGATCACATTGGAAAATAAGGTATTAACTGATTTACTTAACAGAGACGTTTTCATATAACATACTTACTGAAATAACCCCTCTTCATAAAAAGGCATTTTTAATGCAAACATTATTTAAATAAGTTACTGAATTCATGATTTTTGCAGATGAATAGTTATACAATAAGAATCATACACAAAACATAAATTTATTTCAGCATTGTACTTTCTCTTTTATACATACATATACAATATGTGGATAATTAAACTTTTAAAGAAGAAAACAGAAAGAAATTAAAGAAAAAGCAAAAAGTATGAGAAGAAAAAATTAAAGAAAAGAAAAAAGTACAAAGAAATAGCCTCCAATATTCTTCATAGCAATTATAAATACAAACATATTTTGACCTCTCTCTCGAAGATTACATCATATTCTCTTTCTATAATCTATCCTGTCTAATCATCAAAACCATGTCACAAGTTTCCCTTTTTTATTTTTATGCGCAAAGTACAGAAGAGGCTTTAAATCAGCAATAAATGTAGATAATATCTTTTCTGTAATCAAAGAAGCAAAATCTCTCAAATTTACCAACTACTGCTCCAAATTGGATAGTGTCATATATTTCTATTTCTGTATACTGTAATCTCACTGCTATTATACTGAAATAATCTTCCATAGCTTTTTTCTATTCATCCTAAAAGGAAAAGTTCTGGTTTTAATTGAATATTGATATTTAAAACCCTGTTTCAAAGTATGGATCCAATTTTTTTTAGCTTTTTTGTCCACCAAGCATGATGAAATGTCCTTCATATTCACATTTCCAACATATATTTGAAGTGTCTCTCTACATTCTAGACAATGTCTCTAGTAATATGTACCAACAATACATTGTTTTATAAAAATTATCTTTGAGATCATAATATAATGTAAATTTCAGCTCTTTTAACAACATATTTTTCTATTGATCCCTATACATATAACCAAAATTCTTAGCTCAATTTATCATATGTTCTCTATCTTCTGTTTCAAATTTCAACAAATGTTTATACATTTTAGCAATTACATGTTCATCATCAGTACAGAATTGTATTTAAAATTCTAACCTACTTTGCTCCATGCTGTAAGACTTCATCTATTTTAAATCTGAGATAACTACTTGGGTGAACCATTGACAACTATATCCTTCTGCTATGAATAGTTCTCTTGAATTGATTTTAGATTCCCCTTGATTTTCCAGTAGGAACTGATATATCAACTATCTGCCATTTATCTGTCATATCTATTCATAGAAAATTCCAGGATGTGTCTGAAAACACTTATGGTATCCACTTAAGAAGCTATAATATACATAAAGATGTTTTCAGACACAACCTGGAATTATATCTATTTCATATGCTCAATATGGCATATCTAATAAAATTATTTTAAAAATCCACATTAAGGTAACCATCAGGGTTGAATTTTTTCATTAGTAGCATAACATGAATTCACCATATGGACATTTTGGCCTGGGAGTCTGTTGATAATTTAAATTGCTTTTTTCCCCTCATGCCCTTTAAGGACAATACAAAGTTATCGGAACGCTTAGTTTCTTGTGAAGACGATGATGATGATGAAGGAGAAGCAGCTGATATGGAAGGTACATTTAATGTGGTATTTGAAGGCAGACATATTGCATCATATTAAACAAACAAAACCAAACTTTGTTTTGCTATTTTGTTGCTTTCTTTCAATATTGTATAATGGGGCATATTTTAATCAATTTCTCTCATCACCTTCTTTTTAAGAAACATGTCTTATTTTTAAATATCCAAGCCAGAAAAATGGGGAAGAGAGAGAACTTAAACAATCTGAAAGTAAACAAGTTGATGACATACTCATCAATGAGACAAACTAGGTGACAAATTTATTCTATAGAATAGAATAGAATAGAATAGAATAGAATAGAATTCTTTCTAGAATTCTTTATTGACCAAGTGTGATTGGACACACAAGGAATTTGTCTTTGGTGCATATGCTCTCAGTGTACATAAAAAGAAAAGCTACATTCGTTAAGAATCATAAGGTACATTTAATGATAGTCATAGGGTACAAATAAGCAATGAAATCATACTAGGAAACAATATAAATTGTAAGGATACAAGCAACAAAATTACAGTCATACAGTCATAAGTGATAGGAGATGGGTGATAGGAACGATGAGAAAATTAATAGAGAAAGGTGTTGGCAAATAAAGATATCCCATTAAAGGATTGCAATCATTAAATGAATGAAGATACATATATAGCCTGCCATTAATGCAAGTCTGTCTGTATAATGTGAAACAATGTGCTTCTTTAAAAAAAAAAAATGGGAGTAAGCAAAGAGGCTTGGCATGAACAAACATTTCCTATTTTGTTTTGTTCTGAACCTCTCATGAGAAGCAATGTAAAAGACCTTTCTCACCTGTGGTCTAAGGCGTTGTAATTGTGTATTTTTCTCTCTGGATCTTTTCCGGTTTCTTCCTACTTTCTGACCAAGAATGTTCCAGTGTAGTAGCTGGGAGGAAACAGATTACAATAAGTTCTTGATATGTGTTATCTCTCATACATGTAGATATAAGGATATTTGTTTAACTCCAAGGGATTTATTTTTAAACATTGTTCCCTATCCTGGGATAGGTTAACAAAAATATTGATGTGATTTTTTAAAAATATTGTCCTTTCAGAATATGAGGAGAGTGGACTGTTGGAGACAGATGATGTAAGTGTGATCTGTTTATTTAGTAATGCTTCTTTGGCGTTCTACAGAATATTTTTTAAAGTGACATAAGGCTAATTAGAAATAACATAATATGATATTTCCGCAGTACCATTTGACAGCAATAAACACTGAACTTGAATAATTGTTTTTTTTTTTTAATCTTCACCAGGCAACATTAGACACAAGAAAAATAGTGGAAGCTGCCAAAACTAAAACTGATGTTGGAGGTGGAGAAGAAGCTATTCTACAAACTAGGACTTATGACCTTTATATTACATATGACAAATACTACCAAACACCCAGGCTTTGGTTATTTGGCTATGATGAGGTAATTTTCCTCCTTATTTCGAAATGTAGATATCCAGTAATAAAATAAATTCACAATTGGTTACAGATAGTCCTCAACTTACAACCTACCTGAAAAAGGGAGCTTATGACCTGAATTTGACGTTCCAACTGTCAGGCCTCCTTTGTGATTACATGACCAAATTTCAGGCATTCAGCAACATGACTGCATTTACTGCATTTGTAGTGTCATCTGGTCACATGACCATGTTTTACTCTGAAAACCAGCACTTCTGGCTTTTGGCATAAACCGCACCCATAGTGAACCGTTGATTTATTTAATGACTATGGTATTTGCATAACCATGGCATTATCTTAATGACAGCCACAAAAAAGGTAAACCCATCTGGCCATGTGACTGACTAATTTTACAACTTACAGCATAGTACTGTAATGGATAGGCTCCATTATGGTATATTATTCCACTTCTTGTTATCATGAACTTGAAATGTTCCATTCCGTTTCTGAGCTGTGCTTTCCATGAGATAACTTGGCAGTTTCCAAAACTGAATCCCTCAAACCAAGAAATAAATGAAGGTGAGACATGACTAGTCCAGTTTCAGAAGAGGTTTGTTTCATTCTATATTGCTTCCAATTTGGAGCATTTAGATGTAGGAATTATCACATCAAACCCAGAATGGAATGGAACATTCTAGAGTTCTCTGGAACAGTCTGTTCCTGAATCAGCAACGTTTGCACATCCCAAATTTTTATTTAAAAAACAGATTTAAAAAAAAATCTATGCTTAGAAAAGTATGTAAACATTTCAAACCATCCTGAGCGAGAAACATTGCAAACTGCTGTTGCATGTTTGTAGATGGACTGTTTTCAAGCTTTGCAGGGTGTTTTGGCCTTGAAGCAGCTTGGTTTGAATGCAAACCACACTTTCCAGTTAAAAGCAGTTCTACAGGGTTAGAAAGAAAAAAACCATGTCATGACCTGTCATGTTTGATGTGGTTTGAATTGAAACATTCTACACACCTCCAAAATGCTGCATCAAGAAAATCTAATTTTTTTTGATGCAGCATTTCATAAATCATAAAACACATACAGTTTAAATAATTGTGTTGAATCACAGGAAAGGGCAAAGTGTACATGAGAAAATTAAATAGGTTCTACAGATTCTGTGTTCTTTATTCTCCTTTCTGTGCTGAGCTTGAAATTTTAGCAGGCAGTATTTCCAATCTTATAAACAGTTATTCAATTTTTACTAGTTTTATGTTTCTGTGTATATTTAAACAGGAATCTGAGCTTATGTCTTTTTCTTTTTAGCAACGGCAGCCTTTAAATGTAGACAGTATGTATGAAGATATTAGTCAAGATCATGTCAAAAAGACCGTGACAATTGAAAATCACCCCCATCTTCCTCCACCTCCAATGTGTTCAGTTCATCCATGCAGGTATTTTTTTCCAATCCTTGCTTTTAGAGAAATAGCTAACATAAACAAAGTTATACTCATTTTCTAGGGTGGTATCTTTTCTCTGTTTGATTATCTATTTGATTAACAGCAACAGAAGCTGTTTGTCAACTTTATAGATAGTCCTCACATAATTGTCAGTCACTTAACAACTATTCAAAGTTAAAACATCTCTACATGCACTCACCCCCAAAAAATTACTTAGCACCTGTCCTCAAAGTTATGACTGCTGCACATACACACACACTCTATGGTCATATAATCGCATTTCAAGTGCCTGTCAACCAGCCTACAATTATTGGCTTTTGCAATATCCCATAGCTTTTATGTTATTTTTTTGCTGGTTTCCAGAAAAAAAATGTCCATTCAGGGGAATGGATTTACTTAAATACAGTATGATTTGCTTACTCGCCATGTGATTCACTTCACTGCAGTGACTCGCTTTCTGACTTGTAAAAATGGTTGTAATATTGAGTTAGGTTAAGTAATGACCCACTTAATGACCACAACAATTTATGATGGAAATTCTGGACTCTATTGTGATGGAAAATAACTTTATGCAAAGCTTGTTTTGAACATGAGATCCTTCATATTTTATATCACGGTTAACCGTGCTAAATAGCTGTAAGTTCCCTACCTGTTACATAGGATCAGTACATAGAGATTGAATCAGTGCATTCTTGAGAGGAGAAAGAAATGAAAAATGGTTTGTGTCTGAGTAAAATTACAACCTAAGAATTGCAACATTGGTCCAATTTTGGTATTTATATATTTAAAATAAGGAATAAAAGAGGAAAGTTTTTTTGGCTTTTTCATTTTACAAACCAAAAGCATAGTAGAATTTGTTAAAAACGAGCAATACATTTGGAGATGTAGAATGATATTATTGCTCTTCTAATTTGGAATTTGTCTCAGCACCTTTGCCATTTAGAACTAAATGCTAGATAAATATGCTTTATTCTGATTTGTCATGGCTTTTTTTTTTTTTTTGCAGTCCAGGAGATTTGTACTGATATTTTTTTAAGGATTGACATATAAGCAACTACTGCCCAGGTTTTCGTAGAAATAGAAGCAAAGGCCATGCAAAAATATCATAGATGTGTTGCAATCAATATAGCAAAAAAGAAGCTGAGGGAAATTAGCAGTAACACCAGAGAGAAAGTATAAAAAGCTTGCTCATATTGCCTTAGTATACATTTTGTACAAGTCCTTTCCTCCTTTTGCTTCAGAATATTAGCCTAAAAAGTGTGGCAATCGTTTCTGTAGAATGTTTCCTGTCAATTCTTCTTGGATCACCAATGAAGTGGTGCAATCTGCAGGATTGGAAATCAAAGCTTGTATTTTGAAATTCCAGCAATTGGATTCCTTGCTATATCATTCTTTTAGATTTTTTTTTCATTAATTCAGGAAAACCCTGGGTTCATTGAAGTGCAGAGTAGAGTTGTGTAAGTTTTCAGCTTCACTGTTGTCATTAATATTATTGATTGCAGCATGTCAATCTGGTGATATTAGTTTTGTTGTTTCTGTTTAGCTGACCTTCTGTGTTTCCTGTTTCAAGAAATACATGACAGGGTTTTCTGAGAAACTGCTTGAGGAAACAATTTTTAAAAAGACGATTGCTTTGTTCAGCCTTGTAGTCTGAAAAATATAGTAGAGAAAGTAAAAGGGCAGAGAGAGGAGCAAGGTCAGACCCCAAATCTTGAAATTAAAAACTAATTCTTAAATAATAACTCCTCTCTCCATTATGTTTGTTTATTTGTGTCAGAAGTATCACAATTAAAATAAGGCATAGTATATTAATGTTTTCACACAGCTGGTGAAATGGTTTCATCCCCTATTCATCTCCTTCCATGGCAATCTGATGAAGGTTTGCTGCAATTGGTAATGAAAAGAGCAACTTGATGGAATTGGTATAACTGGAATGATGCTTTTAAAAAAATAGGTGAATGGAACATGTTTTCACTTTCGCTTTCTCAGGCATGCAGAAGTGATGAAGAAAATAATCGAGACTGTGGCAGAAGGTGGCGGCGAACTTGGTGTTCATATGTATCCTTTTTACAATCAAACTTTTTTTCCCCGTCAAAGAGACTAAAGGGCTCAGTAACAATTAATTTTTTATTTAGACAAATAAAGCACAAGGCATACATTTCTAACTTTTCCGTTTCTATTTATCTATTGTTGTCTTTTATTTATTTTTATTTTTATCCCACCTTTATTATTTTTACAAATAACTCAAGGTGGCGAACATATCCAACACATCTTCCTCCTCTTATTTTCCCCATAACAATCTTGTGGGGTGAGTTGGGC
Source organism: Pseudoxenodon macrops (assembly GCA_032467955.1). Taxonomy (NCBI): domain Eukaryota; kingdom Metazoa; phylum Chordata; class Lepidosauria; order Squamata; family Pseudoxenodontidae; genus Pseudoxenodon; species Pseudoxenodon macrops. The sequence continues at coordinate 172,417 of JANHFT010000999.1, read as the reverse complement.
TGGGTGTGAGTGAGTGATTGGCCCCAGGTCACCCAGCCAGCTTTCATGGCTAAGGCGGAAGTTGAACTCTTCTCAGCAACTACCTTTTTCAAGTTTTAGATGCATTGTTTTACTCAAAAGGCTAGAAGTAAATGAAGGTGGAGGTAACTTTAGAAGAAGTGGATTTGTTTTTCACATATTTTTAGTTATATGATGGGGAAAAACCACTTGTATCTGTTGACAAGAACATTAATGCATGCTTTTTAAAAAAAAGTAGCATTAGCAAAAACAATGGAAGGTATGGAACAGAAGACTCAAAAGAACATTTGTGATGATCAGCAAATTCCTCCTGTCTTCAATAGTAACAATGACTGTAACAAAAACTAATTGTTAAGTAGGGTTATCTGCAGATTAAGACATGCTACATGTGTATTAGCCATTAAACCATTATATCAGACTGAATTCTAGGAAAGATCCAGATAAGTAGAGATAAACTGGTATTTGATTTTGAAAGAAGGAAAGTGTCTTTTTAGTATTATACTCTTGCATTTCAAAAGAGAGAATGTGAAACTAGTACTATACTAGGTTTATTTTCCTTAATTAATTTTCAGGTACCTTCTGATTTTTTTGAAATTTGTACAAGCCGTCATTCCAACAATAGAATATGATTACACAAGACACTTTACAATGTAATTACTGGAAATAAAGTTTATGGAAATAAATATTGGTTCTAATTTTTAAAAAAGAGTAACCCAACGTGACTGACTTCTTGATCCACCATTGTGTGCAACTTCTGTAATGTGTCACTCTCATCAAAATAAAATTCCTCTATCAGCCTTACTTTTTAATAAAGATCTTTATGTGTAAAAAACAATAAATCACTTTTTTCATTCCTGTGCTCTCGCTATAGAATTGTGCTTTTCTTTTACACAATGCAAAGAATAATAAAAATATAATTATATCAGTTGTAATATATTTATGTAAAATATTCATTAATTATTAAGGCTGTTAATTAAAAAATCTTTAAGTTTATAATCGAGCAGTTTTAATCTACGCACACTTTTATACAATTTATACAGTCCCAGTGTTCCTCTCTGAGGGAGATAGGTGGTTCAAAAATATGAAAAGTAAATTAAAAATTAACAAATATTTTAATATTTTTTGAAAATATTAATATTAGTACATATTTTTGTTGTAAAAATGGGGAAGGCAGGAATTAAACTGGAATCATCTAGTAGATCTCTATATGATTGGATCAGGAGTCAAAAACATCCAAAGAGTAGCAACAAATGACTCCTTTTCCCATTCTCCATTTCCTGGGATATGCATTAATTAAGAATGTATAGGGACTGTGTTCAATTTTGGTCCTTACATCAAAAGTTCTGATTTCAGGATTTCATTTAACTCCTTTTAGTGAATTTTTATGTTCTAGTATATTGAAAAGCAAAAATACTATTTAGAAATCTGAAGTCCATTAGGTAACCATGTTTTAATCCAATGTGAGATGAAATTAATTGGATTAATTTAGTAAAAAAAATGTTTTCATGAACTTCAAACTTTATGCAAGCAAGGCCAAACAGGGTACACTAGAATCTAACATTCTTATTAGCCTGCATGGATGGAACAATGGAAGTCTAAATACATAGGATCCAGTAATAGATATAGTAGATGATTGAAAGTATTTCTAAAGAACAGTACAAACATAGAAATCAATCATTTCTTTATAAAGATGTCTATCGTGACAGGGACAACAGGCAAAACTGCAGTTCCAAGGTACTGGAGTTTTTTTTTTAATTCCCTCCATCCCCCTCTCCCCTCGCCCACAGGAAACATCTATAAGTGGAAATAAATCTGTTTCATAGTGATATTGGAAATTTTATAACTATATCAAACAATGAAATATGATGTAGACAAACACAGGTTCTTACTCTACCTTTCTACCTACCCAGGATTTTAAAATTAGTAAGGATATATTGTGTTTTAAGCAGATGAATAAAATATATATTTTAAAATAATTGGAATAAAATACTGAAATGCAATAATCCCATTGTCCTCGAACACGTGCAATATTCACCCATTAAAATTTCCTTGAAAATAACTGCTCAGGTTCTTTTAAAAATTACTGGATAATCAGACAGTTAATAGGTATAGTTGATAACTTATATGATAATTAAATTTCTGTGATTTCTAATCAGTTGCTTTCCAGGGAAACATAAAATAGCTAAAGATAAATATCTGAAGCAAATATATTCAAATTAAGCTCTATCTCCTTTTTTGTGCACTGGAAACCTTTCCTCTAAAATTGCTATGTACTATAAAGTTAGGAAATGAGGTCATAAAAAAGAATACTGGGAAGGATTTCAGGAAATTATTTCTATATCCTCGCTTTGCTGCTGGAAGGAAAAGAGGCAGTTCTCAATCCAAAAACCACCTTACTTAGATAGAATATTTATACATAGCGCATGGGTAGGTTCTAACTTACCTCGCTGCCGGTTCACTGCGTCCCACGCCACGGCGCATGCATGTGTAGTAAAAAAAAAATCTGATTTTTTTTAAAAGGACCAAAACAAGATGGCAACGCATGCGCAGTGCCGGAAACTTGGCTTCTGCACATGCGCAGAAGAAAAAAACCAAAAAAAATAAAAAAAAGATGGCGGCATCCACGGACCAGAAATGGCTCCTTGACGTCACCAGCTGCTTACTACCTACTCGGTAGAACTGGTCCGAACCAGTAGGAACCCACCTCTGACATAGCGTATGTAAAACATATGTACCATTCAATATATATTTTACCAAATATCTATATATCTTGGTGTCAGATGATGAAAAATAGTTCCTCTTGTCACAGGACATTCATAAATAGAATGTATAGAACAGAAGGAGACATATATATTTACAGATTTACATCATTGTTCTTAGAAAGGCCTTGACACAAATGGTAGAAATTATTGGGTTGGGTTTAAATATCCACTTCTGCAGAAAAGGAAAGAGGATTTCAAATAGTTTCATCCTTCCTCAAATATCTTAAGGTCCAATGGAATGAGCCTACAATTCCTAATTTACTGAGATACTTCAAGTAAATCTAACAGAGTTTAAACCACTGAGGAATATTTAAATTGATTCCCCCATCCACCCATACAAGTTAATGTATTTATTTTTAATTTCTTTCTTTTGAAAATATCACCAGTAGATGTGAAGCTTGAGATGTTATGATATGGACGTGAACAGATCAACACAACTGAAGCCTTAGAGATATTTCAGTTGCAGTAGATTTCTATAATAATAGAAGTCTATACTATGATAATAAAACATTACATGGTAAATAAGACTGAATTACAAATAGGTTAAAATATATCTTAGTTAGCAAGGCTTCTGTTTAAATCCTTCTTGAGTAAGGTGAATATTAAAAAGTTGGGGTCTTGTTTAATTACTTTTGAAAAATTAATCATTAATTACTCTTCCTAACCCAAAAGAACAATCTCAAAATGTATAAATTATTATTAAAATTAGGAGTAAGTGACAGATTTAAAATAAGCTTGGGATACAGATTTAGTTAAACAAATCAAGAGATGAACTTTGAAAATAAGGTGGATTCCTATCCTATAGAAGAGATGCACTGAAGATGGTACATTGCTGGCATTTAACTCTAGCACAAACAGTTCATAGTTCCTCAAAATGTTGGAGCAGTTAGAATCAGAAGGGAATATTTTCCCCTGTGTGGTGGACTTAAGAAAATATTGAATCTTAGTGGAACACAATATTAAGATAAGTTAAAATAATAACTGAAAAAAGAATGTGTTTCAGAGTTTGGATTATCCCATATGTTTAAATAAAAAAGCAAAAGAGTTTGTAGTATTTTTTACTGCTGTTTGCTAAACTAATAAACATTCAAAAGTGAACATTTTTACACAATCTTTCATTAAACAATTGGCATGCTACAATATGATCAATTGCTTATAGAAAAAGTTACTGATACAATTAGGCTACTGATGCATAAGGGATGAATCACAATTGTTTTGGTTCTGGAAAAGTAAATTCAACAATATATGTAATCCATGACTGAATGTTGCAATTATATTGTTCTAGGCTGTTATCTTGCCTTGTTTCTTTCTTGCCTTATAAATGATTAAGATGAATAAAAATAAAAATTATACAGATATTAGTATTGTGAGCACAATAATGCAATGGCCAAAACCAGTTTCATATGTGAATCTTCTGGATAATAATCAGTTCCAGTTGAAGTCAATATAGTGCTCTCAAGAAATGTTGAATTATAACCCTCATTATCCTAGATAGCAATGCCATAGAGGCAGAGGAATGAGAGAAGTAGGCGAACACATCTAAACAGTATCAAATGAAGGACAGCAAATCTTTTCCAGGAATGAAATCCAGCAGGTTCTGACAGGTTTTGGAGAACTGGTAGCAGAAATTTTGAGTAGTTCAGAGAACTGGCAAATACCACATCTAGCTGGCCTCAGAGTGGAGTGGGAATGGAGATTTTGCAGTATCCTTCCCCTGCAACGCCCACCAAGCCATGCCTATCAAGCCACACCACACCCACCAAGCCATGCCCACAGCACCAGTAGTAAAAAAAAAAAAAGGATTTCACCACTGGTCTAGAAGATTAAGACTCAGAATATAGAGGACTAAATGATAAACCAGGAAGAAAAATTGTTATGCTGTATATCTGTAAACTAAGAGAACACAGGAAGATACAACCTATCTGACCGAAGGTGGCCTGATCTTGTGGAGTGGAATCATTGAATAAATGCATAGAAGTAAAGGTGAGGGGTTAGTTAAACACCGAGAAAAGAAAAGCACTGTATGAATGAGAGTGAAACAAGAATGTTTTTCCAAGGATAGAAAGACATGAGGCGGCATAATGTACTGTTGCTGTAACCTTAAGTTACTCATAGTTCTTTTCTTATCCTCTGCCTCTAATTTCTGTTGCTTATTACTTTGTACTCTTTTCTCTGCACTTTAAAGTGTGTGGTGGGAATGTTTGTCTTCTATCGACAATTCATAGAAGCATGTTGACTCACATGACTAGGATGCTGGGATGGAAATTAGCAAGACTATGTTCGAGACCAGGGGTGGGTTCCTGTTACCTTTCCTACAGGTTCAGAGTCGCGCCAGAAGTCCACATTTTGCATTTCTGGCATCTTCTCCAAACTCCCAAAATGTTAACCTTAGACTGTCTACCATTGACCTCACCCCATTCCTAAGAGGTCTGTAAGGGGCGTGCATAAGTGCACCAGTGTGCTACCGTTCCTGTCCTAATATCCTCATGTATTCTTAACCACCTCATGTATTTATAACCATGTTTATACATTCTATGTATTTCTGTAATCTTATATATGCCTGACAAAATAAATAAATTAATAAAATAAAATAAAGTCTGCACCTGTCACACAGGCCATCAATATATTGCCTCGTACCAGTAACTAACCAACCAAAGAAAATAAGAATAAAACAAAGGTTTCTGTTCTAGCTGCTAAATTATAAAAAGCATCTCAAATGTTGTTTTCTTTCAACAGTTTTATTTTTGAAATACTTAGGATTAATTTAGAATGGAATGAGTTCTCACAAACTGTTCTTGGTTTTGACAGCTGCCTAGGCAAAAAAAAAAGATGCAACTTCTTAAATCATTTTCACACATGCGCTTGCTAACAAATTTCCTACTTTATTTAATGTGTGAAAAAAGGGAAAAATGTAAATGGCTATCCCACTTTTTATTATTCATAGGTCACTTCTGAACTATGACCCACTATCTCTGGTGTCTGGCTTCACTTGGGGATCAAGGTGAGGGAGATAATTGTATTATTTAGATTAGTTCAGGGGTTGTTTTATTTATTTATTTATTTATTTTGCTCTTGTTGAGTGTAGGTCATAAATGCACACAAGCTCAAGCATGCTTTCATTTAAATACAGCATTGGTGAAAAGTGCAATTCTTGCAAAATATTGTGCATTCATGTTTTAATACATTGTTCTCATTTGTGAGTCAAATGTGACATTGCACATAAAATGTTCTAATTTTTTTTACTGCCAGTTCTGTGGGCATGGCTTATTTTGTGGATGTGGTTTGATGGTCATGTGACTGAGTGGGTGTGGCCAACTTGACATCTCACACACACACACACACACACACACTGTCACATGACACCCCCCTCCAAGCCACGCCCACTGAAACGGTGGCAATTTTTTGGGGACTTTTGACTTTTTTTTTTGACACTCCAGTCCCATATCCAGGTTGGGACATCGTGGGGTGGTGGTGGTCATCTCGGTTTTCCATCCATTGCCCTTCCTGGCCAAAAAGCACCCCTTCTTGCCTCTGACAGGCCTTCCCTGTGGTTGCAGTTGGAGCACCCCACTCCTGCTGGCGTGCTGAGCCGGGTCCCGTCCGCAAGATTAGCATGCAGGAGAAAGGCTTCCATCTGGACCTCAGGGGCGGCTTCACCAAGGACATGCCCAGGCCCCCAGTCAAGAGGGTGACCATGTTTCCACAGCCTGCCAGCCACGGCTTTTCGGCCAGGAAGGGCAATGGAGGGAAAGCATGAAGCAGCTTTCTTCTCGCGGCCCCATGCCCTTCCCCACTTGCCACCCCCAAATTGCACCCCACTGCGAGAGGCAAATCTTACTGGAGATTGCCAGTCTCAGCTGTTGCATGCAGGGAAACCACCTTGCCAAAGGAAAGAAAAACTTCTTGTGGGTGCGAGGCTATTAAGAACTTCTAGTACTTGTGAGAAGTTTTTCTTTCCTTTG
>JANHFT010000999.1:111668-132082 GCA_032467955.1 Pseudoxenodon macrops | reverse complement strand
CAACCAATCCGCTCACAGCAACAAAGCCAACACCCCACACCTCCCCAGTATTTATAGAGAGACAGCAGCTCCGATCAGGAGTTTTATATTATATATATATATATATGTGTGTGTGTTTATGTGTATGGAAATTTCCATTTTATAAAGATAATATCCCTTTTTTTTGTAGGTCTTCAATGAAATTTATCCAGTATGGACATACTCTTATTTAGTGCTGCTGTTCCCAGTCTTCTTGGCAACGGATTATCTCAGATACAAGCCTGTCATCCTTCTACAAGGACTAAGCCTTATAGTAACATGGTTTATGCTTCTCTACTCCCAAGGAATTCTAGCTATTCAGTTCCTGGAATTCTTTTATGGATTAGTGACTGCAACAGAAATTGCTTACTACTCTTATATTTATAGTGTTGTGGACTTGAACTTGTACCAGAAAGTCACAAGTTACTGTCGAAGTGCTGCCCTTGTGGGCTATACTGTGGGCTCTGTCTGTGGACAAGTCCTAGTGTCTGTTGTAGGGTGGTCCCTGTTCAGTTTGAATGTGGTGTCACTTACTTCTGTATCTATTGCCTTTGCAATAGCTTGGTCTCTGCCCATGCCACAGAAAAGCTTTTTTTTTCACCATCACTCAAGCCTCCAGGTCAGTAAGGAGATGAATGTTTTAAATTATAAAAACGGAACAATTATCCAGCACGACCCTGCTTTAAAGAAGGTTCCTGGGTTGGAAGATGTGGAATTGAAGATTCCATTAAATATAGAAGAGCATCCTGCAGAGGAGCAAGTAAGTACTAGTCCTTTTGCATTGCACGGGTATGTGGAAAATGTAGTCTGCCATTGAGCACTTGTTTTCAATTGGATTACCCGGTATCTTGCGCTGATTAATAACCTTGTTTCCCTTTGATGCTTCTGTTTGATCATTTAAAATTCTGGTGATGAGATTTTAATCAGAGTTGTGTTGGTGAGATCCTATTGCTTGCCAAAACAAGGACATTTTAGAATATAAACAAACCAAATATTATGTCATTATGCACAAAAATCTAATTATTTGGGGGAAACACAATTTTTTTTTGGGGGAAAAAGCTAATCCATTTGCCTTGGAAGGCAGGATGCTAGCTATAATACTAACCAACTCTTCCGATAAGAGTTAAGGAGAGCTATGGCTAGTCTTAGCCCAGTGCAATCTAGATATCATTTGATGAAAATCTGAACAATGCTCCACAGCATTTCTGCTATGAAAATGAAATAATAAAGATTAGGCTACAAAGTGCAGACTGTGAGTTCAAGTCCTACCTTAGCCATGAAAGCCAACTGGGTGACTTTGGGCCACTCGTTCTCTCTCAGCCCAAACCACCTCACAGTGTTGTTGCTATGGGAAAAGAGAAGGAGGAAGGTGTGTTGGATAACTTCACCTCCTTGAGTTATTTGTAAAAATAATAAAATTGGAGTACAAACAAGCAACATAAATAAAATGATCACTGGAAAATAATGTATATGCTTTTATATTGCCAAATACTAGTGGTAAGTAAACTAACAAAATATGTTATATCCAGTGCTAATTAGTTTGTGGTTTCTTTGCTTTGTGTTTATTTGGCTTGTATATCTAAACCCATTTTAAATATAATTGAGAAAAGACAGGTTTTTCTTGCTTAGTGTTTCTATCTGATGTACTGTATATATGGACAATAAATGTGCCTGTTTGTCCCATTAACAGGAAGTTTAGGGTTGCTGTTTTAATGTAGAATACTAGAAATATTGTTAATATTTTGATAATATTCTGAAACCAAATCTGAAAGCATGTTATTTAAATGTAATATTTGGTCATTTATGGTCTACTGGCTGCTTTGGTAACTCTTTATTCTATAATTATGGAGCAACCATAGACAGATGCTCCTTATCATCAGGATTGAAGAAAAGATAGAAAAGTTGGGTAGTGGGAAACTAACAAGAGGAATTTTGTAGCAAACCATGTTGTTGGTAAGAAACCTATAGTACATATCTACAAAGTAAGGATTTTGTAATATTTTATGAAGGTCTGTGACTTTTTACTTATTTATACTTTTATTCTATTTTAAATAAACATAACGTAACATAGCTTTAATATTAATGATAAATAATATTAATCTTTTGGCCTAGGCAAGTCAAAAGATTGGATAGCCATGGACTAGCTGCTTTTTAAACCCATGTACAAAAATTGATTAATTCTAACCTCAACACTTGCCTGATTCAATTGGGAATGCAAAATTTTGGTTTTTTTCATATATTCAAATTCATTTGTTGCTTTAATATTATAATTATGTACAAGCAACTAACAGTGTTGGCATTACTATCTGTATGTTCAGAGACTTTACTCAGAATGTACAATACATTTGTGCTGTTTTAGTGAGCTCTTTCTATGTTACATATAGTCATTGGGCTAGAATGGCAGTTGAAATCAGCATTTTTATCACTAAACAATGCAGGCATAAAGCATGATGTCATGTGACCATGCCACTAAGCAACTGAAGTTTGAGGACCCCACAGGTCATTAAGCAAGGACCTCATGTGATTGTGCTTTCCAATTCTTTCTGGCTTCCCCATTGACTGCTTGTGGGAAGCTAGCAGGGAAGATCACAAATTGTAATCACATGACTGCAAAATGCTGCAGAAATATGAGCAGGTTGCTCAGTACGATCATATGACTGTAGGGTTGTTGCAATAGCCAGAACTTCAAGGACTGGTCATAAATACAACTTATTCACTTAATCACGGACTGAATGGTTGTTAAATGAAGACCACTGTATCAGAGGTTGGTTCTGAATCTTCTTACTGCCAGTTTGCTCAGGGTTGTGCCTCAAGCGGGTGCGCGGCAATAAAAAAAAATTAGCTTCTGTGCATGCACAGAAATAAAATCAAAATGGCAGCGCCTGAAGGAACCGGCTCCGTGACGTCATCGTGAAGTTACTACCTACTCTATAGAACCGGTAGGAACCTACCTCTGCACTGTTCTGAAGGATTTAGTGAAAAATGTTCTACATCTCTCTCTTTGTCCTACACAGTACTGGAGTGTGGAAAGATCTCTTGCATTTTTTATGTTGATTGTAGTCATGGTGATCCTTTGAGAGAGCCTGTAGTTGTTTTTCATTTATAGAAAGTAATTAAAGTACTGAGCCGTACCATTCACCTAGCAACAAGGTCATTTATATGGGAGAGATCAGTCATATGAATACCAAACTTTGTTGTTCAAATGTATCATATTTAGAGTGCCATTAATTTTCTTATCCAACTATATTGTAAATATTTGCCCACATTGAGCTGAAGCAAAGAATTATTTGCACATGCTAAGCAGTTCAAGCTAAAATAGATGACCTATTATTTCTGCAACAGTTGGTGATAGTTTTCTTGTGAACCATTTCCATTATTATCAAGCATCGCTTAGCCATCACATGTTATTCGGCCTTTTTATGGAATTATTCAACAGATTTATTAAAATATGACCATTGCTTGCTTTGTTTTTAAGGTAGTAAAAGGAAAGACAGCTTTTGCAGAACTACACAAAATAAAGTTTGAACTTGCTTGGAATTTTTATGAAATGAAGGTAGTTAGTTGTACTGTATGCTTCTGAAAGCTTTGGGAATAATTGGGAGCCTGTCTGATGCTGATAGATAAAATATTTATGCATGAACTGAATACCAACTTCAGAACAATTGCTTGAAATATCCTGTAACAGCAAATCTTTGCATACATGTAACTATACTCCTAGTTTAATTTAGTAAAAAGGTTGCAGACATTTAGGGTGAGGGAAGCAATGTGTCTGCCCCTTTTACAATTTACTCTGTGCAGGATTATTGATTGGCAGAATACTGTCCCCAGAATTGGCAATACCAAATCTTTCCACATTAATTAGAATATAAAGCTATATTTAGTGTTACTTTCTAGTATTTCATCTAGTGATAGAAATAATCATAAAGAGGAGTTAATAGCATACTTCAATAAGCAGATGGTCTTATTATATGGTCAGAGGGTGATTTGCTCTGTGGACAAGCATTCACAAATGAAAAGTATCCATGCTTACAACTTAGCAATGATCATTGTCCTCAAGTACAAATAGAGAACTATACAAAACTCCAACACTTTCTTTGTATCTAAGGAGAATGATCTCTGTGATATTTGTAATGAATTCTTCTGAAATATGTGAATAATATTTTCAGTTTATCTGGATCAGTACTATTCCAGTTGTGCTATGGAAGACATAAAAGACAATTCTGGTATATTTTAGTTGATTTTATTTATTTATTTATTTGCTGTTAATCCATATAGGAGCAAAAGGTGAACATTATGAAGGTAATCAAAGAACTCTGGCAGGACTTCTTACAGTGTTACTCTTCCTGGCCTCTGGTTTGCTGGTCTGTATGGTGGGCCCTGTCAACATGTGGCTATTTCCAGGTCATCAATTATACTCAAGGCATGTGGGAAATTGTGCTGCCTTCTCAGACCTCCGAGATCTATAATGGTGCTGTGGAAGCAGTTTCCACATTGTTGGGTAAGCTGTTCCTTAACTTGGCTTTCTTCCGATCAACAAAGCATATTGTCACATTTTAGAATAGTCAAAGCTAATATTTACTAATTTGTATGAAGAGCATTTTGTCTTAAGAGCACTCTACTACATTGCTGTTAAATGAATTTTTTTTATTAGCAATTTAGTCATAATAGTTTTGAACTATTATATGGAAATGATAGCATGTGTAGAGCCTTCTGGAGAAGATACACCCCCCCTCTATATATCTTTTATCTGTCTATGTTTCTATTTACCATAATCTCAAAGCAGTTTGGTCATATTCAAAGTAATAGCAACTGAAACAGTATAGTTATGGCTAAACAATCATTACTGTGAATATTTTGAGTAATGATTTCACAAGCTAGATTAGGAAGTATCTTACATAAACCAACTCCACCTGTATTATTCTCTCTTCTGATGCATAAACTGTTTTTGATTCTGGCTTGTTGAAGAGATCAGTAATTTGCTTAAGGAAACAAGTATAAAACAGAAGTTGTATTTCAACTCCACACTGAAATTACATACAGATAGTCTTTGATGTTCACAGTAATGACAGCCACCATCAAAAGTTACAACCTGGTTATGAAATTCTGATGTTACCCTCCCCCCACAACCTGTGACAATATTTTGGGTACTTGGCAAATGACCGTTTGCAGCACCTCATGGTCATGTAATCACAATTTACAATGGTTTTGCTGCAACCCAGCATTTACTTCCAGTAGTGAACAATAGGCTTGTTTTAACTGATGTATTTACCTAATGACCACACAAAAATTGTAAAATTGGGTTCAAGCACAATGTATGACTATAATTGCAGGCTCAATTCGGCATAGCCCAAGGACTACCTATAATTGTCCTGCCCCCAAACTATGAGAAATCCTAGTTTCCTTTTTTCTGCTCATGTGAAAGTTAAGTAGCAAATACTTAGCAAAGCTATTAATGGCTTGTATTTTCTGATTTTGATCTCTGGAAAATTCCTTTGAAAAAGTATCCAAAATATATAGTATAATGAACGTAATTATTCTTGCACTCTAACTTGTTTGGATTTTTCATTTATAGGTGCTGTGGCTGTATTTGCTGTGGGACACATAAAAATATCTTTTCTTACTTGGGGTGAAATAGTCTTAGCTATGTTCTCCCTCTTCATTGCTGCATCTATCTATATCATGGACACTATTCATAACATTTGGGTGTGCTATGCTTCCTACATGGCATTTCGAATTGTCTATATGCTGCTCATTACAATTGCAACGTAAGTACGCGTTTGCATATTTCATCCTTTTATAAATTTTCAATGTTGCCATTGCTCAGATATCATACATATATGATGAGATTGCAAATCCCCAAAAGTCTAAATAAGTTAATGAGAGAGCTATCCCAGTACGTATAGAATGTACCATGTTGAGGAATGTTGTCACATAGCTTTCGGAGTAGATTTACTGGGTTTGTCTGAAAGCTTCAGTTTTGTCACAATGAAGCTATAAAATAGCCAAATAGCTAAAATAGGTTTGAACAGTGTTTTCACCACCTGCTGAATTACAACGTAACAAAATCTGTTTAGTTAAAATAGGGCTGGAAGTTGGGAATGTAACGAAAAGTATCTATATTTTATAAATTTGTAAATGTGCTGCTTTTGGAGAACCACATTTCTGGAACCTCTAACCTAAGCAGATGTTGGGCTGGTACACTAAACCTTTATGGAAGCAGATGAGGAGTCCTTTTAAATTATATAACTACTATGGTTACATTTTGATGATCACCTGCATGTGATAAATGAAATATGTTGTTTCTTTAAGTTCATCTTTCTTTTCTTTTTGTAAAGGTTCCAGATTGCTGCAAATCTAAGTGTAGAGCGCTATGCCCTTGTATTTGGTGTTAACACGTTTATTGCACTGGCATTGCAGACAGTACTCACATTGATAGTTGTTGATGCAAAAGGTCTTGGTCTTGACATAATTACACAGGTAAGATTCATTAATTTTGATTGGGTGGGAAGAGAGTAGACAACTTTTCATAACTTGTTACCTTGCAAGGAAATTAGACTTCAGTTCTCATTTGCTCCATACATCAAATATTCTCTAATATCATCATAACACCATTTAGAAAGGGTACCTTTGAGTATCTTCAAAATGTGAAAGGCCTTATAAGTTGCTTTTGGAGGGTAAAATGTACATTGCCCCCTCTATTTTAAGATATATATTTTAATATTCTTAATATAGATCAGAATTGTGACAAATTATGACCTACATAGCTCATGTCTACATGGGAAGGAATAGACATGTATACATAAAATCACCTCATGACCCACATATGAATTGCTCTTGAAGTTCATCAGAAGCTATAGCTGGTCTAAAATGCATTGGTATCAGCAGTAACAGGCTTTAATATATGCCCAGTTGTTATTACTGCTACATGAGCTGCCATGCAGCTTCCAGATACAATTCAAAGTACTGGTCATTACCTATATAGTCCTTCATAACATAGGGTCTGGTTATCTACAGGATTAACTATCTCCAATAATTTATGTCCACCTGGAATGGGTGTGCTCCAGATAAAATGTTTCAATCTTCTAGGAGTGAGGAAGTGTGCCTTTGCATCTCCTATTATCTGGAATAGCATTCCCGTCCCTTTAGGGTAATGGAAACACTTATGACCTGGCTGTGTTTCCAGATTTGAGGTTAGCAAAGTTCCCATCGTGATATTCATATTTTTTCCTCTGGACTGTTATGCTCAGTTATTACATTTTAAATGGTTTTGGGATGTTGTAAGCCACCCAGAGTCTTCTGGAATTGAGTGGATATAATAAATCTAATCATTAATTATAATTCGAGACAGAAGATCTAAAAGTTGCCTTCCTGTAGTTGTGTTTAAAAAATCCACAGCAAATTAAGTTATATTAAGTCTCATGATTGTATATGCTATGAGAGAAATTAGTGAGCATTAACTTCTCCATTTACTAAACCTTCTTTTCTGTTTTTTGTAGTTCATGATCTATGCTGGCTATTTTGCTGTCATAGCAGTATTGTTCCTGATAAGTGGCACTTACAGTATTATCAAGAATTTCTGGAGAAAGGAAAGGAGAAGAAATGATGCTGTTGCAGATGATGCTTAAAATATGCAGTATGAACTCATTTGATATCTGGTGGGGCAAACCTAGTTTTAAATATGATGGTTCATATTTATGCAACTATTGTTGCTTTTAAAACCACTATCTGTATTGTATTTGACTATTTGTACTATATTAGTAGCATATGTTAGTAGAATATATTTATCTTATATAAGTAAGAATGCTGTATTTAACAACATACTGTCAACGTGCCTTTTGTAGACAAAGTCTACACAGGGAGATTCTTTTTCCATTTTTTTCTTTAGGCAGACTATAAAACTCTAAATGGAAAGTGATGGTTTAAAAAAAAAAAACATAGCCTAGCTATGCTTTCAGTGTTCTTTATATGTTGTCTTTTAGAAGCCTAAAACTGTGTGGCACAGTGATAGAACTGCAATCAGCAGCATCCTTTGAAATAAATTGGCCATGGCAGGATACTGCTCAGGTTTGGTATTTGCACATTCTGAATAACAGACCTTTCTGTATAAGCAATTAAAATATTTTTCACTCTATAGAGTGATTTTGATAAATTTAGAGATTTTAGTTCTCTTTTGTTGCCATTCCTGAAGTGTCAACTGTATATCCTAATTCATTGATATTAAAAGGCAATGATTAACAGAAGCAGAAAACCTCCTGGGATTCAAATATAGGTTGTCATTTGGATAATTTCTATTGGTCATATTAGGCTTTACAGCTTTCTGTATTCATACTGTTGTTAGTAGACTTTTACAATGTGTGAGAAAAAGAAACGGCAGCTGTATCATTCTGCATTATCTGTCCAAGTAATAGAAATTGTCCTGATTGCTGTTCTTGGCAATGATGACTGTATTTTTGAATTGTGGAACAAATGCATACAACAATACCAGATAGGACATTACTTTGATTGTTTTGATGTTAATTTGGATTTATTAAAATCTTCTGGGCTGATTTCTGGAACCTTCTGGGGTTACCTAAGTAGACTATAGATATTTCATAATAAGTAAAGTAAAAAAAAGTGCAGAAGAACACGGGCAGTTCTATTTATCCTTTAAATTTAGAGAAGAAAGAATTTGTGTGTCCTTTTTGGCTTGGGGGGGGGAGAAAAATGAGTTACTTGTTTTTTATTCCCTTCCTGCCCAGTTGCATTGTCTATATTGTCATAAAATCAAATAAATCCATAAATAGCAGGATTTTGGGGTGCTGGAGTAGTTGCTAAAAATACCAACTTTGGCCATATGATGAAAAAGTTACATGTGAAAAGTTACATCTTGTTCATCAGTGGTTGGTGGATAGCTACCATAGGAGATTATTCAGCAACTGTTTGATGATACAATGTGTTCTGACCAGAGGTGGGTTGCTGCTGGTTCGGTTCAGTTCTATAGAACCGTTAGCGGAGATTTGCCTCCGCTTGCTGAACCGGCAGTGATGGCTGGCTCGCCACACTTCTGAGCTGGTTCTCCAAGAGAAAATTGGTCCTCCCGGTGGAAATTGGCTTGAAAATAACCCTCTGTGCATGCACAGGAGGCTTTGCACATGCGCAGAGGGTTATTTTGGAGGCAATACCCAGATGTGATGGGGGGGCACACAAAACACGCACTTCCGTCGTGACCAGTACCAGTAGGAAAGGTAAGTAGAACCCACCCCTGGTTCTGACCCAGCTCTCCAAACACGACAAACCCTCTGACGTTAAGTCAAATATTCCTTTATTAGGAGTGCCAGCAGCTCCGCCAAAAAGTTTCTCTCTCAATGCAAGCTAATAAGTCCATCTGGTTGGAAGATGAATAGTTGTCTGCCACATCTATTCATCTCCGCCCCCCTGCCTTTTATCCCCAGAGCTAGGGTGGGGCTTCATTAGCAGCAGTGGCTCCTTCCCAAGGATCGGCCCATGGATTTCCACTGCTCTCTTCTCTGCCTTCTGCACATTCATGCATCAGACACTGAAACCAGCTGTTCCTCCTCTTCCTCATCAGTCACCTCCAGACATGGGGGATGTTGACTCTCCATCTGAGGGCAGCCCAGGCTCCGCCTCTGTCTCTCTCTGCCAGTTCCATTCCCCCTTCTCCCTCGGAGCTCTCAATTTATCTTTATGCTGACCCTGACTCCCACGCCTCCTCCTCTGATTCAGCTGCTGGAGGGGACAATGCCCAACAGGCCACAACACAATGGCCCTGAGCGAGTGGTGTTTATGACAAGTCCTTTAAATTCTGGCAACCCCATGATCGTGTGATTATGGTCTTGCTGCTTGGCAACTGGCTTGTGCTTATAGTAGTTGCAGCATCTCACATTCATGTGATCACCATTTGCAGCCTCCCTTGATGCCTTCCCACAAACAAAGTTAATGAGCAGGGAAGATGCTTCTATAAATTGCTCCCCCTCCTGCAGCTTTTTTCCCCTAGAGGAGCCTGAGCACCCTCCTCTATCTGATAGCAGCCACTCACAGCCCCACTGCTCTTTCACACTGCCCAGCAGCCATCCCTGGTCCCACTACGTTCATGCAGCATCCATTTAACTCCCCACTGGTTTGCTTGTAAGCTGCCTGGGACTTGCAATTTCCTGCTGGCTTCCCTATGGACTTTGCTTATTGGAAGCTGGTGGGAAATCATGAGGAAATCTTTGCTTAATGATCCACGATCCTCACTTAATTACAGCAACAGGGAACATTGGGGTTACTGTTGCCAAGTGATGTAGTCATATAATGTTGCACTTCATGACTGCCTTCCTTAGCAAGGGAAATTCTAGTCCCAATTAACATAATTAAGCAAGGACTACCTGTACTTACATATACCAGTAGTTGTATCTCATATAAATGATTTTCAGTGAGGAAGAATGTTCCTACCCAAAAAAATTAATATGTATGAGGTCCATATTTATTAACCTGTTTAGAGTGGGACTGTTCAGGTGGCAGCAACTAATTGACCTGGACTGATCTTGAAAAAGCTGGTCCGGTATTGGATATGAGGTACTGAAAACTCCCCAACTGTAGCCTAGGGTGGGAAGCTGAAAATATCACAAAAGGCAGCAGGAAGGTACTATATTTCTTCATTATTGCCAAAAATGTTGTGGACTTGTCTATGGAGTCAGAAGTTGAGCTCAATTCAATGGAGCCTTTATCATTTTTTCTGCCAAGCATGTAATCTTTTCTCATCCAGTGCTATTTTTACCTTATCAGATTTTATTGTAATACTTGGAGTATTATGGTTTCCAAAGTATGAATATAAAAACTGGCAAACAACTGAAAAATTCAGAAAAATGCTAATTACTCATTTTTGGTTAAAGCCATAATATTATGGCTTGTTATGACACTGCATTGTACTTTTCTGTGACAAATTCTACTTCAGAAGTTAATCTTACGAAAGCATCCAACAAACGTTAAGTGATATCTTGGTGTAGTAAGTTTTGTTGGCATTCAGAGACCATCTTTATTCATAAAGGTCAGTCTTCCCTTCAACCAGTCATATAACCAACATACATAATTTTAATTGTAATTAAAAATATAAGTAAAATTATATGTACTTCAGCCCTTCCTGTTTCTTCTCTTTATAACTGGAGGTTGATACAGTAACTATGAAACCTCATTTATATAAAGGGTATTGTTAATGGATGAATTAAGACACTTTCCTTGTTTGAGAATTGCTCTGTACACACACACACACACACACACAGTTATGCCATACTAATAGTCCATTCATTTTGAGGATTTATGTTTTTTGCATTAATATAATTACATCAGGATACAGTGTTTTAAAGAGAAGTTTCCTTCTCAAAAGAAAAATAGGAAAGCTAAGTAAACATATATTGATAGGAAAAAACATTTTAATCAAACTGTAAAACTATTTTAAATAAATAAACATATTTGATAATTTTAAAGTTTGTTTTTCATCATTTTTGCAACAATAATTCTAATGTATATCATTTAAAAATCTTCCACATCCTCTTATGCTCATTTAGAATTGTGTAGTGTTTTCCAAAATTTGTACCTGATTCTTTATCATCATGCATTACTGTATTACACCCCAGCTTTCATATGCAATTAAAACAAAGATTACATTAATATATACTTTCTGATATGTATTTTAGCATTTTATTTCCTAGCATATATTAATCAGTTCCACTCCAGAAGATCAGAACAATTTTATTTACATCTCTCTGCCATGGTCAAGTGAGCCTTTGACACAGCATTTTAAAGTAAGACAGGAGGTTGGACCGGGTTATCAGTCTCAGCTACAAAGCCACAAATTGCTGCCATCCCCACTAGATCTAAGGATATTAACACTCTTTCAGTTTTGGAATATTTTGGCCAGTATGACACAAGTAGAACCAAACATCTTCATTCTGTTATGTGCCAACCAGGATCTCTAACAAGACCTTGCAAGCCAATATACAGTCCTGTTGCCTGTAACCCACCAACTAAAAGATGCACGTGTATATTAACACAGTCCAATACACACACTTGAGAGCAATGTGCACTCAGTTTTCATACAAATTGTGTAGAATGAATGAGCTGGAAGGAACCTTGGAGGTCTTCTAGTCCAGCCCCCTGCTCAAGCAGGAGAATCTATACCATTTCAGACAAGTGACTGTCTAGAGTCTTCTTAAAAACATCCAGTGATGGAGCGCCCACGATTTCTGGAGGGAAGCTGTTCCACTGGTTAATTGTCCTCACTGTTAGGAAGTTTCTTCTTAATTCCAGATTGCTTCTCTCTGATTAGTTTCCAACCATTGTTTCTTGTCCTGCCCTCAGATGCTTTGGATAATAATTTTACCCCCTCTTCTTTCTGGCAGCTCCTCAAATACTGGAATATTGCTATCATGTCACTCTAATTCTTCTTTTCTTTAGACTAGCTAAATAAAATGTTATTTTCTTAAATCGCAACCTAATCTCTACCACTTTCCCCCCTCCATTAGTTTGTTAGTCGTTACTCCGCATATGTGCATATTTAAACTTCGTATGCCCAATAACTCATTTCACAGACATTTCGCCACCATCGCAAATACATTTCCCGCCTACGCGTCACTTCCAACTATTTTTCCTTAGCGGGACGAAGGCTCCGTTCTATCGTGAGGTCGCGCCTGCCTCCCCCCCCCCACGGTTTCTATGGAGACGGGAAGCGTGGTGTGCGGCAAAAGTGCTCCGTTTGATCCTTTACAGCCGCCGTCCTTCTCTGCTTGGTGAGTGGTGGGGGAAACCTCGGGAGACATGGCAGGACGCCGGTGGGTGCAGCAGTTACCATGACGACGCCCTGGCGGGCGGGTCGCTTGCTCAGCGCCGTCCACAGGTGGAGATGAGAGGGAAAGTGCGGCAGGGTTTAGAGAGCCGGCGCTTTATAGAGAGTGAAAAGGCCTGGGGGGTTATGACGGGCGACGCGCGGCGCTCCGGCAGGCTCTTACCTGGGAACTAAAACCCGACGAAACTTGCTTCGTTGGGAAGCGAAGGCTGAAAAGTGACTGACTCGATTGAAGTCGGCGTAGCGTTCCCTGACCAGAAAAGAGAATGGGATTTGTTTAGTTACTTATATTAATTTATCTGAATAGAATTTTTCGGTCGGAGGGCGTCAGTTCTGCGGTTAGTGTTAAAGAGCCGGGTAGGCAGGTAGGCAGGCAGGCGTCCGAGATAGGCGCTCTGTGTGTGTGTGTCTGTGTGTCTGTGGCTGCCTCGTAGTTCGGCCAGCTTGAGCGCCGTCTCGGGGGTCCGAGTCGGACCTTATTTCGGCGAGGACCAAAACGGAGGTGGCGATTGCCATGGCGACGGGTTTAAAGACTTAGTTTACTGCTCTCCCCTCAGTCGCTTAGCGAGCCTAGGCAGCATCAACCTAACCTGCCTTAATCTGCAAGTTATCCCGACTCGCGGGATCGTTCAATTTTGGGCTATGTGACTGGAATCCAGAATTTGTCCGGTCTGTAAGGAAAGCTTTATTATCTCCTGCCTCAACGAACTTGGCAAATCATACTAGTGGGAAAAGGTCAACCTCTTCTCCAAAGCATCTGAAGGCAGGACAAAAAGTGACGGATGGAAATTTATCAAGGAGAGATTCAACCTAGAACTGAGGAAAAATTTCTTGACAGAACAATTAAGTGGTTGAACCCTTTGCCTTAATAAAAGACAGGTTGCAGTTCTATCATATTAACACAAAAGTCAGTTTTATATGCGGCTGCTACATGCAAGAACCTCTTTTAATTGTTAATTAAGTTATCCATATTAGTGATTAGTTATATCTCTCACCTTTCCTTAACAAGTGCTGTATGTATGTGTTTGTATATATACAGTATGTGTGTATGTAAGATACACATTTCTAAAGAGTATACACAAAGCATTTGACTAAGTGGGCTACACGTGGACATTAATGTGATAAAATCTTTATTAGTATTTAAGGAGCAGAAGACTCTTTGATTTTTAGGATTGACCAAAATACTTGTGTATAAAATGAGAAAACATGGGTAGTGAGGAGAAGAAATTACTAGAATGTTCTCGGAAGAGCTGTAAAGTATAACTAAAGGAGACTTGAGTATTTCTCCATATAGTCAACAAGACTAGAACTTGACTTGATGCCTATCTAATTTGTGTACATTTATTTAATGATTAGCAACTGTTTGTTGTTATGACAGTGATGAAAGAGTAACTTTATGGCCAGTCCTTAGATTTATGACCTTTGCAGGTCTGTAAAGCAAAGGAAAGCTGAAGTAAGATTGTAAGCATGGTTGTGGTTTCACTTAACAACCTTGTTGTTGGTCCTAATTGTGGTTGCTAAATGAGAACTACTCTAAAATGGCCCATGTGAGCTTAATGCCTTTTCTAAAAATTTATTTAGAGAAACAGAAAAACAGGATTATAATATATTGGATCTATCAGCTCCGTCTTCCAATGTTATTATTCCTTTCTTTCAATTGATCAGAATGATAGATATCTCATTTCAGTATACTATCTTAAAGAGTTCTGTGAAATTTAAGTGTAATAAAAATAAAGCTGTACTTTTTGAAGATTACAATCCTGCATATATATAGGTAGTCCTCGACTTACAGTGACAGACTGAAGTTACAACAGTCCTGAAAAAGTGGTTTATGACTGTTTTTCACACTTATGACCATGGTAGCATCCCCATGCTCACATGATCAAAATTCAGATGCTTGACAACTGACTCATATTTATGATGAGTGTTCTGATCACCTTTTGCTGCATTCTGACAAGCAAAGTCAATGGGAAAGCCAGATTCAGTTAACAACCATGTTACTAACTTAAGTGAACTTGATTCACTTAACTATGGCCAAAAGTTTTGTAAAATGGGACAAAACTCATGTAACAATTGTCGCTTAGCAAAAAAAAATTGGGCTCAATTGCAGTCATAAGTTGAGGACTACCTATATTTACTTTGGAATTGCTGTTGAACTTCTGAATAGATATGCAACTTTAACATTGGCCATGGAGGTTTACCAAAATACAAATTTTCTCCAAATAATTACTTGGGAATGTAGGATGTGGAACAGAAGAATGAGCAAAAGCTTCATATATAAAAAGTTCAAAAGACTGTACACAAGTCTGCTGGAAAGTATAGATACCCTTGATGTCTGCTTTTTGTAATAAGTTTTTATCTTATTTTATTACATACAAAAATTCCAATTTCAATTGAACAGTGTGTTGTCTGGGTACAAATCATTTTAGGAAATAATAATCAAAGTGTTTACAACAATATTCATTGCATCATCATCATCATCATCATTATTATTATATTAATTATATATTATATTAATTTAATAATACTAACCATAATATTTGTTTAACCAATTTAACATACCTTCCTTATATCACTGATCCTTCTATATATTTCCCTGTTTCTAACTCCTGTTTTTGTCAGCTAACCGTTGATAAAATAAGTCCCAAGTCAAAAAATATTCAGTTTCTTTTTTCCCTTAACTATAAGTGTTAGCTTATCCATTTCTGCACATTCTAATATTTTTTTAATCACATTTTCATCTCTTGGGATCTCTTCACTTTTCCATTGTTGTGCAAATACTATTCTAGCTGCAATCAATACATGTAAAATGAAGTATACATTCCCTTTATTGTACTTGTCTTGTAAAATGCCCAACAAAAATGTCTTTGGTTTCAAATCAAGATGCTGTTTTATCATTTTTTTCCAGCCATGTATGTATTTTTGTCCAATCTTTTTTCACTTTTTGTCCACCCCTTACCTTTGATGTCTTGAAGTTTAGAATGGAAATATTGATTAGGTGCATTGTTTGCCTGATAAATGTAAATCTTTTTGTAGGATCTAAACAGGGTTTCTTATCTTTCCTTCCCTCTTCAGTTGAAGTATGGCTTCCCGCAAATGTTTATTTACAGACATATGTACATTTATTAGAAGCAAATTTGAGTTAGATTGCTTTCAGTAGGAATTAGTTTGTTGACATGGGGGAAAGTTGAGTATTGCACAATATTTTTATCTGTTTCTATATAATATCTGCCTATTCTCCTTTGGGGGAAATGTATAGCACTCAGGATTGTTTTCATTTCAAATAAATAGTACTTTTCCCTGGTGGAACTGGGCAAATACTTAGATGCTGTGCTATATTATATTCCTAAACAATTCTCTCACCATGGTCTTCTGTAAATGTACTTGTAAAACTTGTTATAATTTAATTTATTCTATTCTATTCTACTGTACTCTACTCTAATACATTCTATTATATTTTTAATTTTCTGTTGCCTTAACATAAACTTGTAGAATAACATGTTAATGTTTTGAGATAATTAGGACAGGTACTTTGCTGAGTTACATTTTATTGCCATTATTTATTGAGTTACAATATAAATTGGTATCTGCTATTTGTAATTTTATGTTTTCCACTTTTATAGTTTTATTTTAAGAAACATCAGCAATGAGTGACAAAAAAGAAACCAGTGAATCTACAGACACAGGAGATACCACAGAAGGTGGTGACTATGAGGATGATTTTGAGAAAGATCTTGAGTGGCTAATTAATGAAGAAGAAAAAGAAATTTCTGATGATATACAGGTATTAAGAGAATATAATCTTATACCAGTATACATAGAACAAAGTAGGGGTGAGTTCTAACTTACCTCGCCACCGGTTCGCTTCCTCCCGCACTGCATGGCTTGCTCAGTACAAACCCCCCCCAAAAAAGGCTGAAAACAAGATGATGGCGCATGCGCAGTGCTGGAAACTCTGCTTCCGCGCATGCACAGAAGAAAAGAAACCCGGAAAAAATGCAAACAAATTTTTTCCCAAAAAAATAAATCCCCCCCAAAAAAGATGGCGGTGTCCACGGACCAGAACCAGTTCCATGACGTCACCAGCGGCTTACTACCTACTCTATAGAACTGGTCCGAACCGGTAGGAACCGACTTCTGGAACAAAGATATGTAATAAAGATTGATTAGAAGAGTTGCTGAATGCAGGTTGAAATTTAAATGGCTTATGAT
Organism: Pseudoxenodon macrops; assembly: GCA_032467955.1. NCBI lineage: Eukaryota > Metazoa > Chordata > Lepidosauria > Squamata > Pseudoxenodontidae > Pseudoxenodon > Pseudoxenodon macrops. Next base: position 115,029 of record JANHFT010000999.1, on the reverse strand, counting down.
TAAATGCCAAATGGCAATCAGCTATTCGGTGGCTTGATTCACCATCATGTTAGTTAATAAGGTGTTTGCTTACTTTTGGGTCACTGTGTTTTATGAGTCTAACCACTGCAATTTGTATACTATTACAATTTAGTTCAGTGGTACACAATCTGAAGCCCCAAGGATTTGTGAAGTCCCTCCAAAGCTTTTGTGAGTCCACCAAAAATTGTTACTAAATTATGTAATGTTTAATGTGATAAAGGGGGAATTATTAAATGCATAACTGTAAAAGTTTATGTTCACTATATTTGATTTCAATTCAATTCAATATAAATGAAATAAATTTAGGAATTTGATGTGTAGACTACTGTGCAAAACCTTAGAGCAGTCTTCAGATCAGAAAATTATGTATTCCCAGTTTAGCATAGTTTAAGAATCAATTGTCATCCAATAAATCATGGTCAAACAAATTGTGCTTTAAATAGTACATGAACCATGACTGTGTATATTGCTTCCTACATTTTGTATAAATATTATATATTTTTTCATAGAATCATGATGACAATGAAGAGGATTTCGAAACTAACACTGACAAAGACTTTGAAGATAGAAAAAATCCTTCACAAGATTCTCTTGAGCCTGAAGAAATACTGAAGGATGAAGAACGAAATTCTTCACAAGAACCTCCTGAGCCTGAAGAAGCTCTAAATGATGCATCACAAACTGAAATACATTCTATATTTGAACTCGATCCTAAGGCATTGGAACCAGCATCTGATACAGACAGCGAAAGCTCTGGTCAGGAATCAAGGTTAGAAGACAAGGAGGAAGATGATGAAGAAGATATAAAGCGTTATATCTTAGAAAAAATTGAAGAAGCTAACAAACTTCTGTTGGGTCAGGAGCCTTTAGATGAAACAAAAGAAAGAAAGCTAAAATTCGACGATAATATAGTAGAACTAGAAGTACCATCTCTGATAAATACAGAAATGGATAAAAATGATCCTTACAGGGAACAAAACATTGCAGGTAGGCTGTCTCAGTTGCGCATTTCTAATGAAACAGGGCAGGAAGATATAGCTCTGTCCATTAATGGTGGTATGGATGATGAGCACAAGGATGGCAAGATCCTAGTAGAAAGAGACGGGAAATTTGAACTCTTGAGTATCCGCGATATCGAAAGTCAAGGCTTATTTCCTCCTCTGAGTATTTCTTTCAGTGACATTGAAACTCAACATGTTTCTTCTAAAAGTTCTTTTGCTAGTGTTTTTGGTGCAAAAGACGAGTCCTTCTTTCAAACACCTATAACATCTTGTTCTCCTTCCAAAGAACGATATTATTTTTTCCCTCAACCACCACCTATTCGACCAAGCTCTGCCATCAATATTACGAGGAATATAGAACGGGGAAGAAGCCCTCGCAGGGTCCAGTCAGCAAAAGTGTGCCTTGCTGTAAGAAGTTCTACATTCTGCTTATCACCCAGGCAAAAAGAGCTACAAAGACAAGTAGAGCAAAGAAGAGAGAAAGTAAGAAGAGAGGTGAGAATATTCAAGATGTGATTACTTTTACAAATCTACAATTAGGATATGGAAGCAAAGAATACCCTTCATATTTGTTCCTCTTGCAAATAATGTTAAGGTACAGGCTTTGCTGTCGTCTTCTTTTATGCAGTCATTTGTGTTTGAAAACTCCTTTTTAAAAACTTCTAACAGGAGTGACTTGAGAATAAACTTTAAAATCAATCCTACTGGTCCATATTTTAAAGTTAGTATGTTCTATTTCATCTTTCAAAACATTGCTAATACTATTCCCTTTTTAAGGCTGTGTCCAGAAGTCAGTTTCCCTTGCTGGCTTTGTTCTTGTTATGCAATTGTAGTTTACTTAGTGTACCTCAATTTCCTGGGCTTGCACAATATACCAAACCATAAATTAATAACATAAACTCGATTCATAAAACCACATACACTAACGTTTGGTTTGTGATTCAGGATATTGTATGAACTGGGTTGTATGGACTGTGTTGCAGTTCTAAAAGCAGAAATGGTTCGAGGGAGGAGGGAAGCTATTTGTAATGAATCATCAAGTAACATGAGGTTTCACTGCAATTGAGAATTTTACTAATTTCGAAATTCTACTGTGTTTCCCATTATTATAATATTGTTGGATAAAAACCAAAAATGTGATTACCTCTAATTTCAATTTCTTTTATCTTCTGATCCTGTAGAGAATCTCAGAATGAGAGATCACGTGACTTTGGGCAGTTCCTGCTCCTGCTTATAATCTTTGAGCCAGTTTTCCTTTATTTTCAGTGTCTCCCACCTTTCAGAGGACCTTGAGATGGGGGATATCTTGTGGAAGAACAGCTAAAATCACATCCGTTTTGTCTACTCTATCAAAATATGGAGCTCTGTAATGGAAAACTACTTAACTAACCTATTTACAATTTCCATTTTGAAAGTTCATAATTCTTTGTATTTTGAATGGTTCCCCCCCCTAAAATTATCATTATTTGTTAATGTTTTATTGCAAGGAAGAAAACCAAAAAAAGATGCTGGAAGATGAAAAAAAGAAAGAAAATGACCGAGTCTTCCAGGCTTGGCTACAAAAGAAAAAAAGCCAAATGCTGCAGGAGAAAAGAGTTCAGCGTGCGAAAGAAATGGAGAACTTAAACAGCAGGGTAAAATGAAGTTTCCATTATTCTTCTGTAGGTTGGTTCAGTTTTAAAAGTTTAAAGCAAGTTTTCTTGATGAGGATGGATAGAATTCAGCCTTTTATTTCCAAATGCAGCTACTTGTATGTCAAGGACAAATCTAGGATCATTTACTTACAGATTATATAATGATCAGCTATTTAGAAGCCAAATTGGCATGGTATTAAACAGTGCTGATTTTTTTTGTTGCAATATGTTGTTTGTGTGGATATCACCCCAACCTCAAATATATCCTAAACAAAATTTCAATTTCTAGATGCATATTCCTTGTTTACATCGGAAAATGTCTAGAGTGCCACTTTGTTATAAAAAGAAGGGAACATTAATTTTGTAAATTAATAAAATGCTTTATGGTAATATTTTGAAAATAAAATGGGGTTATGTAACTTCAGTTATGTAAAGTATTTAAAAGTTTATGAACCATTCTGAATTTTCAATATTTCTGCATACCTTATTTTTCGGACTATAAGACGCACTGGTGTATAAGACGCACCAAGATTTCAAAGAGGCAAATAAGAAAAGAAAAGGTTTTTGCCCAGGAGCACTCTGCAGGCCTCTCAAACCCTCTGTGCACTGTTTTTTGCAAAAATGGGCCCGTTTTTCACCCATTTTTGCAAAAAACAGGGCTTGCAGAGGGTTTCAGTGGGCCGGGGGAAGGCAAAAACAGAGTCC
>JANHFT010000999.1:90324-111568 GCA_032467955.1 Pseudoxenodon macrops | reverse complement strand
AGATAGATAGATAGATAGATAGATAGATAGATAGATAGATAGATAGATAGATAGATAGATAGATAGATAGAGGGGGGAGAGATTACATTCTGCAGGCAAGTGGTGATTCATTTTCATTGTGTTCAGTAGCTACTGAATTTGTTGTGTTAGTCTAAGTGGTGCTGTGTGTAGATCCTTTATTGGAAGCAATAAAAAAGGGAGAGAAATGAAAGAAAGCAACCAAGCTACTTGGAAAACATTTGTCAAGAAAGATCATAAAGGCCAAGTTGATTTTGAAGTGAGCAGTGGACAACTTCGGAAAAAAGTAGAATAGAATAAAGCAAACAACCACAACTACCGTAGTTAGCAATAGCAGTAGCCCTTAGTTATATACTGCTCCACAGTGCTTTACAGCCCTCTTTGTGTAGTTTACAAATGTCAACATATTGCCCCCCCCCAACAATCTTTACCAACCTCAGAAGGATGGAAAGGTGAATCAACCTTGAGCTGGTCAGAATTGAACTCCAGGCTGAGGGCAGAATTTGCCTGCAATACTGCATTCTAATCACTGCACCGCCACGGTTTCTAGTTAGGAATCTGAAACATTACAGGAATACAGCGAATTCCATGTATCTTTTACTTCATACCTCTGGATCAGGCCAGTCTTCTCATTGGAACCAACTCCTTCCATGGGCTGCAGAATATCTTTGAATGTGTTATTTTCCTGTCACATTGCAGACCCACCAAAAAATCCTGAGTTTTAGCAGCCAGAAAAACAACTGCTAACACAAGTGCTTGGAGAGTGCCTTGCTACAGCAATGCAGTTCAAAACATGGCACTTAAAACAAAATTTGTAGGAAAACAATGTAGTACTCTGCTGAGATGCCATGTCAAGTTTGAACAGATACATGGACAAAAGAGACAAAGCAAAGCAAAACAACAACAAAAATTCCGCAGTCCCACAAAAATGATAAAAAAAGATATCAGGATAATCAATCACTAACTTAGAAGGCTGGCTTCTTCTGCTCGCAAAGCAGTCAGCTCCAGGAACATTCTCGTTTTAATACAATTCTTCGAATAATGGGTTGGATCCAAAGCAGTGATTAACAGAAATCCATTTGCGTTGGCAAAAGAAGCTGGGAAGTCATGTTGTTGTTGTTGTTGTTGTTACCGTATTATTATTTTGTTCCTTTGTAACTTTTGAGTTTTTAAATTGAAAGAAAAGACGTCTCTGCCCCTGTCATAGCTAAGGTCACTAAAAGCTAGCCCTTAATTTCTGTTGGACTTGAAGCAGAACATGGTTTTCTATCATAAGAAGTTCTCCTACTTTAGTATCTCATTTCACTAACACTCTGAATGAAAACAGGTGTGCAGGAATTGTGTCTGACAAGTAACTATCTCATTCCTTAATAAGCTGTATGCCACTCCTCATTGGTTGCTGATATCGTGGTTGATGGCCACAGGCATAAAATATAGGAATTACTTTATTCAGCCTGCAAATTATGTTTTATCTGAGAAATTATTATGTCTTCTGTTGTAAAACATGTTCACTTTGAGTTGGACCTCTGGAGTTGGTATTTGGGCTCACAAAAAAATATGATGATACTTCAGTTATGACACAGGTCACTTTTGAAATTCCTGAGATATATCCCACATATATGTTGCATGTTGTTGTCCTCATCCATATTTCCTAAGAGAATCATCTCTGCACCTCATGATATCTGTGAAATGGAAACAGGTGAATGTGAGAGCCTCATGGTATCCTGACCATTTTTTAACATGCAATTTGCAGCATAATTTTGAAAGCGTATACAGCCTACACAAGAAGAGCAAATTCTATTGATGCTATGTGCAAAGAATGGCAATGGTGTTCTAACAGTTCTGAAGAAGTTTGACATGTTCAGTCCATGAAACACAACTCTGAATTAATATGCAGTAAATCACCTGGGCGAGCTCATCTTTCAATATTGTGCACTGCTTTCATAATCACTGAGGAAAATGGAATGTTGTTTCTTTTTCAATACCATCCCTGAAAGTGACTGAAAGTCACATGAAAGTGATTGTTTCATCCTTATTCTTAATAACTTTACCAGCATAAGATCATATTTTGCAAGAAGGTTGATAATCGAGAAGAAATTTCCACAGATTCACCCTAGATCCCCTGTGATCTTAAAAGAGCAGATTAGAGAGAGTCAAGGCCAAGGCACCCTTGATAACTCAGTCTGCCAGTTGCTTCCAAAAAGCTTGCGTGTCTCTGGAACAACCTCTTCTAAATTCTCTGTCAGTGTCTCCGGTGAGAATGGAAGGTCTTGGAGGCTGCCATCTGAAGCTTTGCTTCTTAAATGAGGACACCTACAAGTATCAGTGACCCAATCACTCCTTCTGTGCCTGGCAATAGATTTGGTCTAAAATTGGAAGGTAGCAGAGCTATCCTTGTTGGGCCCACAACTTGTTTGTTGGCTAAGATTCTTGAAAAGCAATTGATACCACCGTACTTTGGAAACGGATCAGGTGCTAGACACGATCCCCTGAAAACAACACTTTGCATAACACTCAGGGGTTCACTGAAATGAATGTACTTTTAAAGAAATGCCTGTTTGGTCAAGGTGACATGAGAAATACTGTCCTTTGATCACCTGGTCCCATTAGAGAGGCAAGTGCACCCCATGGTCCAAGGGAAAGTTGCTGTCTCTTGGTGCAAACTTGGTCTTGCTCCCAGAAGAGGATGTTGGATCCATTTGCATAGAATCAGATTTCCTCTCTTCTCTCCATCATGAGTGAAGGCTTAAGATATTTTCTACCGTGCTTCACCATATGGTGGAAGCTCCCTCCTGATACCCTGGTATGTAGTGAATCAAGAATTCAAAAATTCTCCGTGTTCCCACCAAGTAATATCGCTTTTCCTTGATAATGGCTTTACTCTAAGCTTGTTTAACTGATGCTTAGACTGAACCATGGGATTTCTCTCATAGCTGTTGTTGACAATGTGATACTGTACTCAGCAGGGGTGGGTTCTAACTTACCTCGCCACCGGTTCGCTGCCTCCCACGTCGCGTGGCCGAGCGCATGCGCATGTGCAGTAGAAAAAAGCCCTGAAAAATTCCACAAAAAAGGCCAAAAACAAGATGGCGATGCATGCGCAGTGCTGGAAACTCAGCTTTTGCGCATGCGCAGAAGAAGAAAAATCCCCCCAAAAAAATTACAACTTTTTTTTCAAAAAAAACACAAAAAAGATGGCGGCACCCACGGAGTAGAACCGGCTCTGTGACATCACCAGCAGCCTACTACCTACTCGGTAGAACTGGTCCGAACTGGTAGGAACCCATCTCTGGTACTCAGGGTACTATTTTTTCTCTAGCCTTTCTGTTACTTATTATTATAATTGTCTAAGTGGATAGTAGTAGCCAATACAAGTAACATATATTAAACAACCCACAATGATTTCACTAAAATAGAGTAATGTTCATATCAGTTATAGCTGTGTCTACATTTTGACTACAGTATTCAGAGAATTTTTGTGAAGTTTCAAGCAACCTTTGAAAAAAATAAACTTGATTAGATCCATAATGATCATTTTTAGTAGGGTTGTACAAAGCATTCAAGAAAGGCACTTTGTAATTTGCATTGATCAAAATGTAGTACCCCTCTTCTCAAAGTGTTGAGGCAACCACATCTGGAAAATTCAACAAAAAGACTTCCTTGTTGAGGGCAGGTAAACAGAAACCAGGAAACCCCTTCAATGAGGCCTTCTGGAGGATACAGGTTTTTTTTAAACAAGAAAATTAATACCTGTCAAACATACCTGAATGTTTTGCAAACCCTAAGTTTTAGAATGTGTACAAATTTGGTTTTCCCCCCTTTATCTATAAAAATTATTACAATGCATTTATCTTCTCAATAAACCAACTAACTTCTTTGTCAGTTCTAAATAGCATTTTTTAATATTATGCATTTCATTAACTTTAATGATTATGATTAATAATAATAATACATTAACAATGTACAATTTATAAAGCACATCATTATATTAATGCTGCAAAATCAGGAACCGCAGAGAATGCTTGCAGGTTTACAATATTTTTGTATTTGCTTAGGGAGACTTGCTGAATACTATGAGCACAATTCTATGAATATCTCCTTCAAAGTACGATCTTCTGACTTCAACTAAATTTACAAGAGAAGTATGTACACAACTGTCATCTAGAAAAAAAAGAAGCATCTCCTTTGTTTACTCAGTTCTAATAAAGGATACTTTTAATATAAAAGGTAACACCTCCTGGTGTTCTTATTGGAGGAAAGAATGAAAGGGCTTGAGGAAAAAGTTTCTATACTGAAAGACACCGGAGAAAGTAAGAATGTCTTAGATAAGACATTCTTAGATGCTCCTTAAGAAGAGTAACAGATTTAACATATTAACAGAGTTGGAATGGACCTTGTAGCAGAGGTGGGTTCCTACCGGTTTGGACCGGTTCTATAGAGTAGGTAGTAAGCTGGTGGTGACGTCACGGAACTGGTTCTGGTCCGTGGATGCCGCCATCTTTTTTTAAAAATTTGTTTTGGAAAAAAAAGATTTTGGGAACTTTTCCCGGTTTTTTTTCTTCTGTGCATGCACAGAAGCTGAGTTTCCGGCACTGCACCTGCATTGCCATCTTGTTTTTGGCCTTTTTGGGGGGGGGGGTTGGAATTTTTTTCTACTGCGCATGCGCCCACATAGCACGCCCATGCCGCGCAGGAGGCAGCGAAGTAAGTTAGAACTCACCCCTGCCTTGTAGGTCATCTAGTCCAACCCCATAGAGTAGATAACCTTGTAGGTCATCTAGTCCAATCCCATAGAGTAGATAACCTTGTAGGTCATCTAGTCCAATCCCATAGGTAGAGAAAGGGAGTGAATACAAAAGAACAGAAAGAATAGGAATGTAGAGAATATAACCTAGAGAGGCAAGCAAGATGTTCAGGAGGTAATCAGTCCAGATGAACGTTTCAACCAGTATCAAGCATAGAAGATGATTCACAACCATCTGAGCAAACCTCTCCAATCCCAGCCTCACAACTCAGGGTGGACAAGACACGCACCTTCATGGGTTGAAAGGGACCTTGGAGGTCTTCTAGTCCAACCCCTTGAGTATAAAAGTGCTGGCAATCCCATTGGTGCCTCCAGAAAAATCTCTTAAAACGTTACTGCAGTCCAATTTCTGATCCATTGCTGGTTGGTTGATTTGTGATTTGGAGGCATTTTATGCAGCAAAACAGTTTAATTTTTACTCCTTTACTTTAAAAAAGTCTCTGCCTCCTTCCTTCTCTTCAATGAAGGCTTTCCAACATGAGAAACCAGGTCTCTGGATGGTATCATTGCGTGGACAATGGATACCATCCAATCAGCAAAAAAGGGTGGGGGAGTTTGTTCAGGCCTGATAAGGCAAATTCAGCAGGTGTTTTCTCTTCAGGCTTGTCTTTGTCCTCCTCTGGCGTCCACCATCTCCTTCAACCTCCCACACCTGCCTTTTTTTCAGAGCAGCTTTGATGCTATGCAGACACCGCAGGCACTTACCGCTGTCTGGAACTGTGGCTCACTCACAAAGAGGTTGGTGTTTTCCCTTCACCACAACTCTCATTTTTGATGATGTGAAATTACTTTTATCAGTATGATGTGTTTCATATTTCCTACTGACACTGACTGCCAAGCAACTCATTCCTTTTCAAGCCTTTCTCCTAATAACATGGCAAATTACCACATCCATTCATTTAGACACATTCATAAAAAAGTCCTATTCATATGATATGGTCGTAGAAATAATTCTACAGTGTCCATTAAGCAGCAAACAGAAATGTAGAATTATGACACTTCAGTGATATGAAGGGGCAACTGAATGAGTATTCTGTCATTTAATCAAACTATTTTCACACTATCCTAGGAATTCTTTAGTATCCTAAAAGAAAACCTGGAAAAGATTTTGAATGCCACTGATAGATCGCTAGCGGCCTGCCAAGGTTGCATCTGACATTTCTTCTCTTTCTCTATGTCCAGCCTTCTTTTCACTTTCATTTATGGTCTTGACATTATGACTATTTTCCTCACTAGAGTTGATTATGCACCCGTGAATTTGCTGCTGAAGAATCACTTTATATTTGAGGCATTCTCCTTGTGTTGAACATGTTGTAATGTTATGAAATTCTTGTTGACATACTCAAGGCCATCTGTAGCTCCCAAAGCTAGTAAGCGGCGGTAGGAGGGTGACTAATGCACAATGGGGAGTTAGAGCACTAGTCTTCAAGCTGAGTATGTTTTATAACAATACGATTTTATTGATTTTATTAGGTAATAATATTACCTAATTTACCAAATTTATTAGGTGTGGGAAAAGTAGAACGACCCCGTTTTTGCGAATAACGGCCCATTTTTCGCAAAAACGGGGGAGTGTTTGCCTTCCCCCAGCCCACAGAAACACTCTGCAAACCTCCCAAACCCTCTACGCACACCATTTCCCCCACAAACAGTTCCGTTTCTCACCCTTTTTTGCAAAAAAACGGAGCGTGCAGAGGGTTTGGGAAGCCTGCAGACTGCTTCTGTCGGGCGGAAAAATTGGTCGTTTTTCGCAAAAACAGGGTTGTTTTTGCCTTCCCCCAGCCCACAGAAACACTTTACAAACCTCCCAAACCTTCTGCACACCCCGTTTTTGAGAAAAACGGGCCCATTTTTCGCAAAAATGGGATTCAGGGGCGGGGCTTCAGGAGGCCAAAATTGCTGTATTCAGTGTATAAGATGCACCAACATTTCCACCCGCTGTTAGGGGGGAAAAGATGTGTCTTATACTCCAAAAAATACAGTAAATGTGATGCAATGTGCACATGGGCAATCAGTGGGTAAGAGTTATCCTAAGGAGGAGGCAGTAAGTCTCATCAGAGAGGCCCAGATTAACAGAGTGTGCAGTCCCCAGCTGGATCGAGGAAGAAAGATTCAGGGTAGTTATAGCCTACAATCTCTGAAGATGTAACTAGTAAATTAGAAGGTTATAGTTTAGTTAACTAAGATTCTGATGGTTGAGTGTACGCAGATAAGGAATTGGACTCAATTGGATTTCACTGACTCTTCAGGCTTAGTCCTGACAAATTATGCCTAAAATGAGATCTGTTCTCCACACAAGCGCTGAAACTATGGTAGATGGAGAGAATACAATTAAATGAATGAGTCAAAAAAATACTTGTTTATTGATTTCTTGAAAAAAATAATCAAAAACGAGATATATGTTTGTTGGCTGCACTATACAAACCTTTAGGATTCATTTGAAGGGAAAATTAGAGCCAAGTGTTTTGATCAATGGAATGATAATCAGGTATAAATGTGGGAGGTCCTGTCTTATTAAAGAACAGAATGGTGGATATTCCCTATCAGTCTGATCTTCACAACATAGGAATGTGGAAATATGTCACGGCTTGAACAAATGTGATTTCTTAGGACTTCCCAAAAACAGTTGATGCTGATCAAGCTGGAAAAAGTTACAAAGAGTTTGGACTCCAACAATCCACTTCCAGGCAGATTGTGTACAGATGGAGTCAATTCAACACTATTGTTACTATCCTCAGGAATAGTTGACCAATCATAATCACACCAAGAACAAGGAGTGTAATAGTCCAGGAGGTCTCAAAGAACCTGAGGTAATAGCTAAGAAACTAAAGGCCTCACTTGCATTGCCAAATGTCACTGTTTGTGAGACCATCATCAGGAGAACATTGAACAATACTTTACATGGCAGAGTTGCAAGTAGAAAGTCATTTGTCCAAAAAGAACATTGCTGCCTGTCCAGAGTTTGTGAAAGACCATGTTAGGGTTTATCCAATCTGTGAAACATGGTGATGACAGTATCACAGTTGGCCCTTTTGTTGCCTTTGGACCAGGACAATTGATATGAATTCTGAGTTGTATCAGCAAATTCTATAGGAAATAGTGAGGGTATCTATGATCTGAAGCTCAAGAGTCATGCAGCAAGGCAGTGAACTAAAACACAAAATGTACAATCCAAGAATTAAAATCAGAGCCAGTTTGGTCTAGTGGTTAAGCCATCAGGCTAGAAAGTGGGAGAGTTCTACTTTAGGCATGAAAACTAACTAGGTGACTCTGGGCCAGTCATTCTGTCTCTCAGCAAAACCACTTCACAGAGTTGTTGTTGTAAGGAAAATAGCAGAGAATGTTATGTTTGTACTTCAACTTCAGTTATTTATTTGTATCCTACCTTTATTATTATTTTATAAATAATTCAAGGCCACTAATCTATCCAATATACCTTCCTCCTACCTATGTTCCCTTCAATAACCCTCTGAGGCGAGTTGGGCTGAGAAAGTGACAGGCCCAAGGTCATTTTCCAGCATTCAGGGCTAAAGTGGGACTAGAACTGTTTCCCGCTTTCTAACCTGGTCTTTTAACCCCGAGATCAAACTACCCATTATTCATAAAAATAATAAAATAAAAATAAAAATAAAAATACTAATTACAAGAATTAAATGTCTTGGAACACATGCAGATGACTGGTTTTGTATGCAGTGTATCACTCTTACTAAATATGGAATAATGATTAAGATAGGATAGTTAGTGTGAATTATTTTCAGGTTGTGTTTATGATGTAATCTCTTTTCCACTTTTCTGATATTATTCTGGAAGGCAGGTATACATCTACAAATCTTAACCAGATCATGAATACCTTCTCTTTTGATTTTAATAGATTAGAGTGTCTCGTACCTTCAGTTTAGGACATACAGCTATCAAATTATTTTCATGACTCTTAAGAATCAGTATACATTTTCTGAATTTTAAATATACATATATTTTTAAATTTTAAATAGGAGAATAGAAATCCAGAAGAAGCTTTCAAGTTGTGGCTTAAAAGAAAGCAGCAGGACCAGATTAAAGAAAAACAGATGCAAACCATGAAAGAGCAAGAAGAGGGCATGTTCTTCCTTCCAAGAACAGCTGAAAATGACAAAGCTTATAAACAGTTACGTATTTTTGTTTTTTATTTTAGGGGTAATATTATTTTCATAAAATCTGGATGTTTTTACTCCAAGAAGCAGATGAATCTTGGTCCCTGTTGTCTTCTCTTGTTTTCTCCTGTAAATGTATATTTTTCTCACTACATTTTAAATCAAGCAAGAGAAGAATATATCCACATTACATGAAATAATACTGCAGTTTGAAAACTTGGATCAGTTTAGAAACCATGTTTTTAACACAGTATACTATTATATGTTATGAAACTGTAGATTAATCGTTTTTTTCTTTTTGTTTTACAATACTAAATGTTCAAATACATTATTTATCGAATTATCTGCTTTAAACTGAAGGTAGTGATTAAGTGAGCAGTTTGATTAAATTCCAAATAACCTTAGATCATGGCCCATAACAATAGAAATGAAATCTGGTTATTGCTTGATGAAAATAGTTTGGATTCAACATTTATTCTTTTACCAAAATGCTTGTGCTTATATTTCTCTGTAAGATAGAGCATGGTAATATATGATGTTAATGAATAATAAGTTCACTGTCATCAAAAAATTCAAAATACTTACTGGTCTCAATATTATGAACTATAGTCCAAATCACAGGTGTCTAATAAGGCAATTATCTATGATTCTATCCCAGAATATATCTTTTTAGGGATAGATTATCTGTTTGTACTACATGAACAGCAAAAATGAAGTGTTGGTTAATATTCAGTTTTAAACATAATTTCATTTCTCTCTAGATGGCTAAGGAGGAAGAGACGTGAGAAGCGAGAAGAGCAGCTAGTTGCTAGAGAACGATCAAAACAGTTTAGGCAAGAAGCCAGAAGAGCAAAGCAAATAGAAAATATTCTGCATTCAATTTCTGAACCAAAGTCCATTCGCTTTACAGATCAATACTGCTGAGATTTAAAAGCCCTGGATGCCTAGTGTTCCAGAATATCTTGCATAGCTTGAGATTGCTTGTTGGAAGTGGTTTCTCTTCTGGAATGTTTTGAAGTCCTTCAATAATGGCTTAATTTTCTCTATGTTAGTAATTTTTTCCCATCTTAAACTTGGAATAATTATCTATTTGTGACTAGATCGGGATTGCCTTCTCAGTTCTATAAAACTTACATAAAATAAATACTCCTCCTGTAAGTATGGTGTATATTTTTTAAAAAAAATTAGTTTATCTCCTGACTTACCATTTTCACACCTGGCATTTGGTTAGAAATGCTATACCACCAATCATAGCTGTATCAAACAAAAAAATGGCTGAATAATACTATGTCATAGCATTATCTGGAAGTCCCATTGTAAATAATCCAGGGTATTTGGTGTGTTATTGAGAAATTGCAAATTATATCACCACCCCCACCCCCACTGTCAAGAGAGATTTACAAAGGAAGTGGTTGTTTTAAAAGTGATGATAGTATATTTTTGCCTATTTACAAATTAGAGAAAAGAGATACAAGAAGAGTAGTCCAACCACATTTAATAGCACCATTAAAACCTTTTCACATAATCCCTCAGGGATAGTCATTCCAAGTTTGTTAAAAAAATCCTTCTGTAGAAAAGGTGAACTCAGAGGCACATTTCTAGTAGTTTGCACATAAATGCTGTTGCTACTCTTTGACATAAATGTTGTGCATTAGATTTAATCGCACCAAATCAGCTCCATCACTTAAGATCTTTAAAGTACAGTTTATACTTAAAGAAGCATTTTGAGTTTTCATTAAAATATGCATTTTAACCTGCCCATGTAACAGTTCTCTAATACTGGAAATCAACTGTAGAAAATACTTAAACACCCACCCTAATTCTAAAATAAAATAGTTCACATATAGAAATAAGCTGCATCTTTTCAAGGAAGAAAATATTTGAGGTTCATGGGATATTTCCAATATTCTCAAGTGTTCCCTTAAAGAAGAAATGTTGGTACGCACATTCTTTGTACAGTATGGAACATATTTCTAATACATTCTTGGTTGGCCTTTAACAATTGACATTGCATTACAAATTCAATCTGCCACAAAGAAGAATTTAAACATTTCAGAACATTAAAGCCCTGAAAGCTTTATGAAAGACATAATTCCAGCACAAAATCCAATCCTCATTAGATAAAAGTACAGATAATAAAAGTGCACAAAGATCGTATGTTTTATCAGAATCCAAAACCATTGCTACCAAATAGATTATTTTTAAAGAACAAGTAATTCTCCCTTGCAGTGATCACAACAGTTGAAAGTTATGTTCTCATATCTAGTGTAGGGATGAAATCTTCCAATATTTTTCTTTGGGGAAAGAAAAGATGCTGTTGAAGGCTCAGAAAAAGAAAGTTCTGATACTTCTGTACATTTGCCAGAATCCAGCATTCTTAATACCTGGAAAATAGTAACAGCAATGAATCACAGTAGTTTCTTTTGGTAAAAATATTTAAAACATATCTAAAACAATCAAATATCTAAATAAAGGTTATCTCACTTTTTAAAGTTAGAAAGTTCAATTTCCATGCAAGAGAAAGGCTTCTCTTGTATTTACAATTTACTTTTTAGAGATAGAATGGCATCTCTATAAGATTATTTTACTATATTTTACAAAATAGTTTGTTTCATAAAGCTGTTTATTTTAAACATTAAAACCAACAACTTGAATTGTGACAAGAACACAACGTATTATTTTTGTTTCACATATCAATTTCACCTAGCTGCCACAATTTACACCAACTGAACTTTGCAGAAACTCTTCAAGGGTGGTATATACCGTGGTTTGACCCCCGAAATAAGCGCTTGGTCTTATTTTCGGGGAGGTCTTATTATTTTTGAGGTGCAGGAAGCGGCGAGCCTGGTCACCTCATGGCTGCTGCTATGTTTTGGGGAGGGCTTATTTTCAGGGAAACGGTATTAACTAAACAATAATGCAGGAGATGCAAATATTATTATAATTCAGATACAATTAGTTTGGAAATAATTGAATCAGACATAAAAGGCACAAATTCCTTTCACTATTGATATCTGGACAAAAAGCAGGAATACAAACTTGTCTGCCCAGCACAAGCCAAACAATTCTCAGTTCAGGTTTTCTATTACCCTCAGCTAACTGCAATTTAAACTACAACCATAGTTTAGATTACGTTCAAGGCAAAACTTCCTCAGGACTTTCTATCAACAATATAGAAGTGGGCCATGACAGAGGTGTAGCTGTAGGAATCAACTGCCACCTTGCTCTAACCATCTCCAAGTTTGTATCTTGTCTTGCAAATGAATAGTAGAAAACTAGACTGCTATGCAGTACAGTAGTAGTAGAATGCGGAGACTTATTAAGTCATAGCATTTGTTATTATGCAATAAAAAGGTACTGCTTCATGTAAACTTGTAAAAGTAAACCTGAATTTTTTTCCTTGCACAACAGAATAGCATGCTATTATGTAAAATAGTTTTACCATTTCGGCCATTTTCTCAGCTGGGGTAGTGCAGAGTTCTGTGGATGAAGAGCCGTTTTTTGGATTGTTAGCAATACTAGAGTTTCCAAGTAGATGTGAAGTTACTGCTCTAGCAAGCTTATGATTTACAGCAGCTAATTCCACCGTACTATGAGGTTGTGCACTAGGATAGTATGTCTGCTGCCTTCCCCACTGTAGAGAAACCAGGAGCTCCTCTAATAATCTGCAATGGAAATAAATCAGTTTCAATTACAAATGTTATAGACCATGAGAAAATTTGGTGGGATACAGAAACAACAGGATAAAATGTCAAGGAGAAGGAGGGATTAAAAAAAAGATTACTAAATTATCGAAGAGCAAAAATTGCTATCTATAGTTTTGCTAGTGATGCAAAGAAACAGACTATGCAAGCTTCTGGTTAAGATTTTGGATGGGAAAATTAGTGTAAAGTTGAATTATGGCCCTTGCACAACAGGGGAGACCCCAACAGGAAGGGCAGAAAACTACAGACCAATTGTGGATTATTTTCAAAAGGGGTAAAAATCATTGGGCGGGGGGGAGATTTCCTTTTGCATCGGTAGCCCTGCAGCTCACATCAGGCATATGGGACAGAAATTTCACCCAGACCTATTATCCATTTTCAAATATTATTAGAATGAAGTTTCTTAGTTGTGGATAAATCTGAGAACAAAATGTAAGATAAACAAACTATAATACAAAAATTTAAGTTATACAAGCACCTAAATAACTAGGGATGAAACTAGGGATGATAGATCTGTTGTCACAGAGAATGGGTTTTGCTCCAATACTGCATAGTCTGTGCTACTAAGTACATTTTAGGGCAATGACACTGCTTTCATTTCTTTCTGTATACATCTGTCATTCTCTATATATAATGCACATATACAAACAATATACACCCACCTCTATACACTACTAAAACTCTTGTGTTTGTTTTTCTATTTGTACCTTCAATTAGGCAAAACCATGTAACTTACTACAAGAGTTTTTGAACCAAGGTAATTCAAATGGCCTAATTTACAAAATCCAGAACCCATTATTCTAGTGGGATTGAAATTTGGAAAAGTTGTGACTGTTTCAATGCTGCTGCACTGTCACACCACTGTCATGCTGTACCAATCACAGTCCCATGACTGTCATTTCCAATGTTTCCTGTCAACTTCCCACAAGCAAAATCAGTGAGGAAGCTGACAGAAAGATGCAAGTCCAAGGCCAGCAGGCAGGCAGGTAAGAGGAGTGGCAATGGTTGGGAAGGTGCATAAGAGGCACAGCAGGTCAGGGTATATGTGTGTGTATGAGGGGGCACAGAAGTGTGCAGTTTGCTGGCATGGCGTGAGCACAAAGGGACTGTGGTAGGGTGAAGAGGTGGGGGAGACTTGCCTGAGCACTTTGCAATGTTCCCCGCTGGCTTCCCCAGTGACTTTCTCTCTACAAGCTCCCCAAAAATAAAGTTAGTGGGAAAGACAGCAGGAAATTGGAAATCATTCTTGCTCCCAAAAATAATGACACAACTGAAACAATGACACAACTGAAAATGATGACACGTCTAGAACAATGACTCAACTAAAATAATGACTTAATGGATCATAGATTGTTCAGTGTGTATATGTACGTTTTGTCAACTGAGAACAGATTTACATACATGTGATCATTCTAATACAATTATTTTCTAATTGCATGTTATTATTTTTATTAAAGTGTTTTAGACACTTATATTTTGCTTGGATTTTCCTCAGAAATTTGATTACACAGAATTTTAGTTCAGTTTATGGAATTAGAAGTAAATCTTTAAATAACAGAGATTATAATTAAGCCTTATGCAACAATAAACATATAGGTGTAAGACTGTATTATTTCTAAATATCAATAATCCAGAGCTGCTACATATTGAGCTGCTAAACTGGGATTTAAAGCAATGTCTTTCAGAGATTTAAAAAAATCACATATATTCATACTTTTGTGCAGCAATCATTTCTTGGCGAAACTGATCACGTTCACTTAACAGATCTTGAATTGCACTGTGTGCATCTCTGGCCTGACGCTGGAGAACTGCTCTGGAGTTAGTCAACTCATCCGACATGACTCTGTAGAACAAATTTCAGATATAACCTAGTTAAAGTTGATTCAACTGATTAATACTGTGTTCCTATTGTACATTAGCAGTTAATTCAATGGTTGCATTTTCATGCTGAAACCTAAACAGATTATGTACATAATTTGGAATAAGGGGATATTGAACAAATAAATATGATATGAGGTACAACTTTCTTATGAATGTCATTCCACTTTCCCCCAGGAGTACTATTATAATATTACAACGGAAATAAACTTGTAAAATATATTATGCTGAAAGATGGCATTCTAGGATCATGGAGTGAGTTTGTTTGCTAAATTGAGATTTAAATCTTTACTTTAGACCAGTTCAGGCATGGTATCAGTTACTTCATAGTAACTTTCCCAATTCACAATCATATTAACATCAAGTGCCCTTTCTTTTGCAATAATTTGGGAATGTATAAAACATCAAGTAAGTGAATAGATAATTTTTGTCAGACAAGCTTCTAAAAGCCTAAGTAGATTTATAAAGGTTAAAAAAAAAAAAAGCATATACTATGAAATTTTCATTTGGTATGTTTTAGTTGGCATACAAATATTCATAATTATCAAAATTAACACTTTGTTAAAAATCTCTAAACATTATTACAAACTATTAAGAGGTTTAAGGAAATGAAATATTTTAAGCCTCAGGCAAAGTGTTTCAGTTTACACTCACCATGAATTAGCTGCTCTCAAATCTATTAGTGGAGTAAGCTGCAGAGATACCCCATTAAAAATATTAGAACATGGATATTTAAGAGTAATTTGGCTCCAAGATCTACCCAGTCTTGTATATCAGAGTGGGTATGCTGAATTGGAATCAGAAAATTACTCACATTTGCATAACTGCTTTACGAAAGGTGTGTTGTGACACTCCACAGAAGCACCAATCATGTTGCTTCAGTCTGGACCAATTGTCATTGTTTTCACCCCATAAATAGCAATGTGTAGTAGTAATCCAGCCTCAGGGTTACCAAACCATACATTACCAATGTCAGTTCTCTCTCCTCCAGGAATACCCAACTGGTTTATCCGCCAAGGCTAATTAAAGTTTAGCCTGCTACTGATGTGTATCTTTGGCTAAAAGCAGTCGCAAGCTGGAAACCTGATCTTTAAGGGAAGCATGACCCCATCCACAGCAATCATGTCTGTTAAACCATAAAGCTTGGTATCCTCAATCAACAATAACTCTGATAGAGAAACGGTACTTATGTCTCTATGGTTGCTTAGATAGATGTACATTTATTTATGAAGACATCCTTTAAAGGGCAGCATGATTAAGAGTACCTGCTTGCTAGGAATTTGCTTCGCCAAACATCACATTGTATAGACATCCGTTCTAACTGCTCAGACAGCTGAGACACATTCCGCCCGAGGGCTTCATTTTCAAGAATCAGTTGATTTTTTTCACGTGCCATGCGCTCAAAATGATATTGCAAGTCATCTCCAACAGAAGCAACAAGTAACTTTTTCAACTCCCGATTGACCTAAGATAAGGGAATGAGTTCAACATTCATTGAGTTGATTAACCTATCACAGTTGAAGAACTGGGTTGTTTTGTATTGCTAGATAGGTGTAGTAGTTAATTACAGCATATATTAAACGTTGACTGCTGTGCATTTCAAAATATGGTGGACATCAAACAAAGCTTGTTACTGTTTGTATTACTGTAGAGTGGCTGCATAAACACCACATTTATTTATGTGTTAATAAGGAAAAAGAAAAAGACAGGATTTTATCCACAGCTGAAAATAAGTTTACGTGCTCTTAGCTTTCATAATCTAAGGCCAGTAACTTTTTAATCGCATAGTAGCTTTCAAGAAGCTCCTTCAAATTGCAATTTTGCTCAGATGAATGTTGGCTTTTTCCAAGGGATAGGGAGCTTGAAGTCTTATGAAATAATGGCATATTCAAACACAGCAGTTAGCTATCCACTTTATCAATTTTCAGGTGGAGAGTACAGTTCTCTGTAGATTTATACAATTATGGTTTATATACATATTTAGAGACTGCCCTTCTCTTTTATAGGGAGACTCTATGAGCCGCTTTATACTGAATACTTTTATAGTCATTGCTCAGAATAATCCAATGATGCAGACTACAATCCTTAAAGGCCTTCTTATGAAATAATCTTTGAGTGCAATTTAATTTAATTCTGAATGAAAATGAATAGAAAATAGCCAAAACTAAAAAACCCAGAGTATAAACTATTATATGGGGTTGAAGCTGCATTGTTATCCCTGAATAATTATTTCTATACACTGCAGTTATTTCTTCCAAACAAATGGTATAAAATAGTCTTTAAAAGTAATTCAATCAAGTTTATTTTCCTACCTCTGTTTGCACATGGAGTTGATTGGAAAGGCCTTCCTTATCTTGTAAGAGTCTCTTTTCCGAATTTTTAAGCTTCCCTATTTCACTTCTTAGTTCCAGCAGTTCTTTCTTAGTATCTGATGAAACCCCATCAGATAGACTGAGGGGCTCTTTTTGAGGACCTGAGGATTTAGACCCTTTAGCATTTTTAACAGGCACCACACGGTTTATAGAAGATTTAGGAACCACTATTCGTACAGCTTCAATTTCCACAGCCTTGTCACCATATATTTTCCCCAGCTGAAGAACTCCAGGACTCAGTGATGGAAGAAGTTTCTTATGTGGGCTTCGATGGGCATGGCTAGTTGTGTTGAGGATTACTTCAACAGATTTTGAAGGCTGCTCCGTTTCCATGCCATCACCAGGTCCACGAATGGGTGAGGTAATATATTCACCTTTAGCTTGAGGTAGAAAATAGCATACAATATGTTTAAAACATGATTAATATAATCTAATATTATTAGGAAAACCAGTTTGATGTAGTGGGTTAAGGCATCAGGCTAGAAACTGGGAGACCATGAATTCTAGTCCCACATTAGGCACAAAACCAGCTAAGTGATCTTGGACTAGTCCAGGGGTCAGTAACCTTAAACACTCAAAGAGCCATTTGGACCAGTTTCCCACAGAAAAGAAAACACTGGGACCCACAAAACCCTTCTCGTGCCTGACTATTTCTTGAGCGGCCACAAAACTAACATATGTAGTTGAATTAAACGTTCTGGTTTTTCCCCCTGAAACTTCTCTTTTGAAGACAAATTCTTCTGTGAACTGCTTCGTGAAAATAATGCTGGTTGTTGGGCTGTATTTATTCTGTCTAGGATCACACAGGTCATTAAGTGGAAAGAGGTTGGCATCCCAGGCAAGCAGGTCATGGGAGGTGCTTGGGACCCACTGATTTTGCTTATGGGAAGCTGGCAGGTAATGTCCTTGGAGTTCCAGTCATAACAGTGGCTATGTAATCACAATGTGGGCATTTGGTATCTGACTTGCGATTATGTCCTTGCAGCGAGCTACAGTCACATGATCACAATTTCTGACATTACCAAGGACCACTCATAAACCCCTCTCAGTGAGTACGTTTGTAACTTTGAATGGTTGCTGAATGAATGGCCGTAACTGAGGGCCACTTGTAAAAGAAAGCTAACTGCAGATTTAGATGTAATACTAATTTAAATGTCTATGGAGATTCTCAGTCAACCAGGTGATGGTTGTCTCAAAGGTGCTTTTTCAAGAGGCAACTGGACTTTCTGGGTTTTCTTTGAAGACATTTCGCTTCTCATCCAAGAAGCTTCTTCAGCTCAGAGCTGAAGCTTCTTGGATAAGCTCAGAGCTTTTCATAGTACTATGAAAAAGCATGGAATAGTTTCTGGTTTGCTAAATAACTGATATTCAGTTTCTTCCATGAAAGCTCTTATCTATTTTAAAAATTCGACATGTATTAAAAAGCTTTGATTTGTAAATATCTGCAGAATATATCTCCAAAATCAATATTTAATTCCGAAGAAAGATGAATACTTACTACTTTCTGCATTATTTAGAGCTGCCATTTTATTGACCGGATTGCATATGTTAAAGCCTAAAAGAAACAAACAAACAACAAAAGTGTTATGGCTGTCAGTTCCGTTAAACAGACTATAGAATCATTAGTACAGAACATATTGCAACATACGGTACTAATTCAACCTCATAAGGCAGTTTTTCACAAAAATAGTAGAAAATGTTCAAGCCCCCATGTATTTGGAAGTGCCTGGATGGATATGCATCCTATTTGGAATGGTTGATCATTATTTAAAGTATTTTAACATATTTTCATGGTGCTTTATTTTTTATTTTTTTAAAGCTGCATATTTTATTCTAATAAAAACAGTTAATACATTAAAACTCTGAAAGACAAAAAAGATGTACTATTTTGATTCAGCAATTACTGAAAAAAAGTTTATGATTTTGAAACAGGAAGTTGACTAAGAATGCTTTTCTTTTCTCATGTAGGTAATATTAAAACTTGGTGCTTGAATAACCAAGATATGTTTAAGACAGGGGTCAGCAACTCACGGCTCTGGAGCCACATGTGGCTCTTTCATCTCTCTGCTGTGGCTCCCTGTTGCTGGTCAGCTTCACAATTGATACAATTGTGAACCACAATTTTGGTTAGGACAGGTAGAGGAAAAATGATGCCGCGCTAGGATGGGGAAACTGGACTTCCGGTCAACAGAGAAAAAAGGATGCCATGCTAGGAGGAGACTATGATTGGAGAACCAGATTTCTGGTTGGCTCCAGAATTGAATTGGGGGTTCCGGTTAGGACCTTTGTGGCTCTTTGAGTGTTTAAGGTTGCCGACCCCTGGTTTAAGATATCTTGACCCTCAGAATATAATCACTCACTCATACAATTTAAGACCTATCTCAAACATAAGGCAAAATGAAGTGATTACTGCAGATAGCAGTTTTGGCGATTTGTGAATAGATAAAAAATCAATAGTTATTTACTTTACAAACTGGAAACAGAGAGATGCTAGTGAGATTTGGATGTGGACACATCAGGCAGCAAATCTTTTTGCTTGGCTGTAACAGATTCAAACAGGGCTTCACCCTTAAAAACTGAGGCTTGAAAATGATTTTAAACCATCATTAATACTTAACAAATTCCACACCATCATGGAACAAGTATGTGCACCAAGATAACAGAAATAAAAATACACCACACAAATCAAGAGGTGAAACTATCTTTATGACTTATTGAAAGAGCTCATCTTCCACATTGATATATCATATGATATGTGAACTTTGGTTCAGCATGTGTAAATCCAGAATTTTGGATTGTAACCTAGTTTGCATAAATCCAAATTTATGGGCTACACAAATTCAGATAACTCTTGAAGGGTAAGAAAGAGTTAAAAATTTTCATAGCTCTTTATAGCTATGGAATTCCCAGGAGTTGTAATTTTCGTATATGGGATGGTGGAGGCGAGAGGGTGCTGCAAGCAGGTGCATGCGATGGAGTGCAAGCAGGCAGGGGTGGTGTTGCTAGTGACTTACTGGGGCAATCTGCAACCTTCGCCATTAACTTTGCTTGTGTGAATATGCCAGACAAAGTCACAAATGGCAATGTTGTAATTGTGAGCCAGGCCCCTGAGCACCTGGATCACAATCACCTCAGTAACTCTGAATGACTGCTGAACAAATGGACATGAGCCACGTCTACCCGTAGCTTGCCTTGCCAGTTCCTAAAGCTACCACATACAGACAGCAAAACTCACATTCACTATGCATTGATGATGTTACCTAGTTGGGTACTGAAACATCTGCAAGCAAACAACCAAGCTCAGGAAGTATCAACAATCCCACGCTTCAACCATGAGCTATGGAAAAATCGTATTTTCACTCTCCAATGTGCTTATACAATGTTATACTGTAGCACCGAGGCTGAGAGATGTTTCCCCTAAAAGCGAGACTGGCCCCTCTGAAGATGCTGGCTGAAACTGAGTTCTTCCAGATGTTTTTGGGGTTAGTTTGATCAGTAGTTATTTTTCCCCTTTCTTTTACAGTTTCTGTGGTGGAGTAATTGTTCCGTGTTCTTATATCGTATTATGGGCAAGTAAAAAACAAACAAACCCATATAACTTTATGGAATGTTTTTTGCTGTAAACTGCCACAACATTTGGCAGAACACAACATTCACAAACCATACAAATAAATCAATAAACCCAGTTGTGGCAGACATTTGATTTTCATTATCTTCACAAGTCTGCTCTCCTATTTAACTTAATGAGCCCTTCAACTTCACAGCAACTCAATGTTGATGGGTCTCTGGCACAGCTGATTACATTGTGTCCGTGTCCGTGGTCTGATGCCAACACATCTCACTTCTCCCTAAAAATGATTTACAGAAATACAGGTAGTCCTCAATTTACAACCGCTCACTTAGTGACTGTTCAAAGTTACAGCGGTACTGAAAAAAGCGACTTATGACCATTTTTCACATTTACAACCGTTGTAGCATCCCCACATGAACTGAATTCAGATGCTTGGCAGCTGATTCATATTTATGACGGTTGCAATGTCCCAGGGTTCATGTGATTGCCTTTGGCGACCGTCTGACAAGCAAAGTCAAGGGGGAAGCCAGATTCACTTAAACAACCATTGTTACTAAATGTCTATGGAGAGTCTCAGTCATCCAGGTCAAAGTTGTTGTTTTTTTCCAGAGGTAACTGGACATTCTGGTTTTTTCTTTGAAGACTTTGCGCTTCAGCTCAGAGCTGAAGAAGCTTCTTGGATGAGGAGTGAAACGTCTTCAAAGAAAAACCGGAAAGTCGAGTTACCTGGAGTGGGGGGATGGGAGGGGGTGGAGCACCTTTGGGAC
>JANHFT010000999.1:50338-63367 GCA_032467955.1 Pseudoxenodon macrops | reverse complement strand
CTTGCTGGCTGTGGCTGAGCCAGGAGTCGGCACATGCATGGGGAGACCCTCCTCAAGCGAGTGCCAAAGTGCAGGAAAGGCGCATGCGGGGCAGGCGGCCGCTTGCTCCCTGCATATGCGCAGGCTCCCGGCTCAGCCACAGCGAACCAGCCTGGATTTCCAAAAACAGCAAATAAAAGACGCAGTGAAGCGCCCCAAGAAGACCTTGCTGACTTGGCTCAGCTGTGGCAGAGAGTGAAGTGGGGGGGGGAGACATAGAGAGACATACAGAGTGATACACAGAGGGGGTGAGAGACAGAAGTCACACGGTGATACACAGAGAGAGTGGAAGATGGGGAGAGAGATACAGATGGAAAGAGAGACTGTGTGTGTGTGTGTGTGTTGCTGTTGCTCTCTTTCGCTCCCTGCCCCTGTGCCTGTTCTTACTGTCGGAAAGCCCTTGCAGCCCTGCGTGCTCTTTTTGGGGTTTGTCGCAAGTTGGTTTTCTCTCTCTTCCTTTTGAAAAGGCGGGTTGGCGGAGCAATGAGTGGCTTATCTCCTCCCCCCCTCTCCTGCCCCCCTGATAGGCTGTGGTGGGGCTGAGAGGGTGCGCACAAGGAGGGGGAGAGAAGCCTCTGCCGCATGTTGATTGCTGCTCATTGCTTGAAAATAAGCCCTAATGTGTCTTTTGGAACAAAAAATAATATGAGAGCTGGTCTTATCTTTGTGGAAACACAGTATGTATCAAGTTACTTTTTATTTTATTACCAATTTTACAAATTTATTTAGAACAGATGTTAAGTTAACCAGATTAAAGTATAATTTACAGAATCACTTCCAGATCCCTTTGTAGAAATCTGTACATGGCTACCCCTGATTGTAGTCAGTAACACTGAGGTTGATGTTATTTTTGTTTTGTTTTTGATAAAGAGATTAATAGTTTCACATTTAAATGACTCTTCAGTGACTCAGATTAGGACTCCCTGATTTGCTATAGTGCAGTCTCTGAGGATGTCCTACAATATCTTTTTTTCCAATTATTTTGTTGTTTTGATCCCCTTCCTGAGATGCTGTTAATGTTATCAGACCTTTGAGGTAGACAAAACCTGAACATCAAAATCATGAATAGTAAATTGCTTATTATGTATAAGGAAAATATTTATATCACAAATATAAATACCTGTGATAATCTACAAACATATCTACTTTTTACCAGAGCCAATCCCTTATCTTATTTAAGATATCAACTTTTCAATTCTAGTTTCAGCAAAAATGTTAGCAGAATTTCATTAAAATATCTTATTTTACATCTATGGAAATTCTCAGTCATTCAGGACATGGTTGTCCCAAAGGTAGTTTTTCAAGAAGCAACTGGACTTTTTGGTTTTTCTTTGAAGACATTTTGCTTCTCATCAAAGAAGCTTCTCATCCAAAGCGAAACGCCTTCAAAGAAAACCCAGAAAGTCCAGTTGCCTCTTGAAAAAGCATCTTTGGGACATCTTATTTTAACCTTGATTAAATAAACCAATATATTCCTTTTACCTCTTAAAATCTTAATCTTTAATTCATTCAAATATACAAATTTTATCTGTCCAATTCTTCTTGTCCCATTGCAGAGGCTTCTTTGAAACTTTAACAAGCCTATTTTTGAGAATTTAACAACCCTCTTTTGTAAATCTAGTAAAAATACATTAAGCAGGTCATTTCCTGGAGAAACGGTGATCAAGAGCGAACAAAAAGCAGTGGGAACTGGATTGACTTCTAACTTCCTTCCCCATTGAGTTTCCTTGTGAGACTCTGGTTGGGAGCCTCAGAACTCCTCCCCTCCCCTTCCAGCAGGCAGGTAAGTGGCTGCTGCTGGATGGGAGAAGAACTGAGGGATTGTGAGACTGACTGGGAAACTATCATAAAGCATAGAAAATGAAGTTCATGCAACTGCAGCAACAGCCAGTAGCACTGAAACAGCCATCATTTCCCCAAATATCTTTCTCTCTTGAGTCATAGGTCCTGGATTTTAGATACATTCTGTAAGTTAGCCAATTTGAGGTACCTTGTTCAGAAATTGTTTGCCCTATGATGCACTGTTTTGCCCGGGTAAAAATCATGATAATGAGGGTTTTACTAATAAAGTTTAGGTTACATGAACCTGTAACTTCATTTTTGTACATTTAATCATGAACTCCACAAATGTCTGCTCTCATTTAGATACTAGAGAAACCTCTCTCTCTCACACATACACATTTCCATTTTATTTATCCCTTTAGTTACCTTTCTTACATTTCAAATTATTGTGTTCTTTATGCCATTATTATTATAATATCATGGGCCCATTGATAATTTTGTTTACCACCCATTATAGCTTTGGTCTTCATGTCATGTCAAGCCTTTCATGTCATGTTTACTTTTTAGTAATAGACAGACTAGAGTAGCAGCCTTAAAGGGCATCTATAGAGACATTGCAGCAAATGCAGGTTTTTTTTCACACCTTACAGTTGTTTATTGATAAACTGTTGACACGTAACCTGAACCTGCATACTGAATCTTTATTTTCTTCCCTTCTCCCCTCCCACCTCATCCCAAAGTAAATCCTATATTAGGCTAAACACTATAAATCTGATGAAATCAGCTGTAGCTTTATTTAAACTAAGTCTTTTAATAACATTTGTTAGTCAGAAAAGGTGTTAACAGACTTCTCACTACAGACTAACATCACTTTCCTTTTATTGGTTTAATGGGGTACATTAACCTATCTAGTTAATAATCAGAACAAAACCTTTTCTCAAACACATACCCAGTGGCTGCCATCTTGACACAAATCTGAATGATTATAAGCAGTCAAAAGATTCAAACCTCTAAACACTTTTCTGCCATTTAGCGGTTGATAGGTCAACCAGCTGACACAACAGTAATTATTTTAGAAAAATTATGTGGATGTACTAAAAGCCCCACATAGCTTAACAGGTCACTCTGACACACTGAACCCAAGAACATGTATGCTGTAGCAGCTTCTGGACTGCACAGTTTAGTGCAACCATTTTGTTCAGAGAGATGAACTCTTTGCCTTCACACAATGGGTCAACAGACCTTGGGGGGGGGGACGACTAACAGGACATACTACCTGACTTGTACAACCATCACATCAGTGCATATACTTTAATAATGATTGGTGGAGACAATGTTTAGAAAGTTAAAGTTTTAGCCAGGAGAAGCCAATAGCATTTCACAACTATAGGGACAGCAGCATGGGCCTATTCTGGATGCTGTTAAGGGTATATCATGGTGACAGCAGGATTATAGGGTAAAAGGAGTCTCACCTGGAACAGGAGGAAAAGATAGTAAAGATTGGCTGTGTAGTATCAACAATTTTACATGTGGCATTCCCAGGTAACAGAATACACTGTGACTAGTATGCCACAACTGCAACCAAAGCCAAGTTTTGTCTCAAGCAAGCTAGGACCTATCAAATACAGACTCTCCAATTAGTATTATTAACTAGAAGATACCCACAGGATACCATGTGATTTTTAAAATCTGATTTCCCCCCACAAGAGCTAAATATCTTAGACTTAAGTGTAAATCATGGTCTTCCTGTTTTCTGTAAATTACATATATTTTTGTTTTGCTTTAAGCAGAGAAGAAATCTTTTTTCTTACCTATCTCTGTACGTATGTCAGATGCATACACAGTCCAAATATATTCTGGAATTTTAAAAAAGAATTATTATATGATAACTCTCAAGCATTTAATATTTTAAAAACTACTCTTATTTATCTGACCATTCTTCCACCCCATCTTTTCTTTTAATGCAGGTACAGCTGGAAAGATTATAAAAGCAATTCTTGATGGAGGATTTGACATCTCAGCCTTGCAGATGGTAACTTATTTTCTTTTTATTCAGCTCTTGTGGAAGTAGGAGGTGGAGAGAAAATTCCACATTTACCACCTCCTATTTCTACTATAGAGCCACACCTTAATCCATTGCACCTGGGAACAAACATGTCTGCCTCGACTTTCATTGATTCTTTCTCAGCTGAAACAGCTGCAGTCAGAAATATAGCTGCTTCATTCAGCTTTGTTGTAAATGGTGTCTTGTATCAGGTTTTCAAAAAGTTATCTTGCTAAACAAAGGAAAGCAGCCTTTTTGTTTCAGTTAAATGAAAAATGGACAGACTTCAAATTTGCTGGATTTATTTTGTTTTTTTCTTAGAATTCCCAGATTGTCTACCAAAGAAAGATGAAAATGACTTAAAATTGGATCAGGTTGTCTCTGAACGTATTCTGTATCGGGAAATTAGCAGCCACAGTGTTTTTTTCACATGCAAAACCCATGTTTGTTCATTGCAGGAGTTAATTTAGGTACATTAAAGCATTTTTTGTTGTTGCTGCATTTCAAAATCAGAACTACTTGCTCACTTGCTATGGTTTACTTGGATTTCAGTTTATAAATACTGATTTACCTTCGATCTGGTAGGTCATTATACATTTCCACCAGCACTAACTATGGAGGCAACTTTTAATAGTGATAATTATTCCTGTTTTATTTGTTAAACACAAATCAGTAGAATCTTGATATAAACAAGGTACATTGAGAAGCACCTGGCTACTTCTCCTCCAGAAGAGAACAAGCAAAAGGACCCATAGCCAGAGGTGGTTTCCTACTGGTTTGGACCGGTTATATAGAGTAGGTAGTAAGCCGCTGGTGACGTCACGGAGCTGGTCCTGGTCTGTAGACGCCGCCATCTTTTTTATTTATTTTTTGGAAAAAAAATTTTGGGGGGGAAATGTTTCTGGTTTTTTTTTCTTCTGCACAGAAGCTGAGTTTCTGGCACTGCGCATGCGTTGCCATCTTTTTTTTTGGCCTTTTTCTTTTTTTTGGGGTATTGTTTTCTAGTGCGCATGCACACGCCCGCAAAGTGCACCCATGTGGCACAGGAGGCAGCAAACTGGCGGCGAGGTAAGTTAGAACCCACCCCTGCCCATAGCCAACACTAATCAATTATGGTTAGCTTTTTAAAGAGGCAATGAACCAGTGGTGAAATCCAATTTTTTTTACTACTGGTTCTGTGGGCATAGCTTGGTGGGCATGGTGTGGTGTGGCTTGGTGGGCATAACTTGGTGGGAATGGCAGGGGAAGGATACTCCAAAATTTCCATTCCCTCCCCACTCCTGGGAGAAGGAGATTGTAAAATCTCCATTCCCACCCAACTCTGGGACCAGCCAGAGGTAGTATTTGCAGGTTCTCTGAACTACTTTCTGCTACTAGTTTTCTAAACTACTCAACATTTCTGCTACCGGTTCTCCAAACAACTCAAAATCTCCTCTATCAGTTCTCCAGAACCTGTCAGAACCTGCTGGATTTCACCCTTGCAATGAACAGATTGGTTCTGAAGAAATCTAATCTTAATTACTGGTAATAAGATGATACTTGGAATTAGCCACTTTCTCAGAGAAAATACATTTGGTGATTGCTGATAGTAATAGCATTTATACTTATATACTGCTTCACAGTGCTTTACAGCCCTCTCTAAGCGGTTTACAGAGTTAGCATATTGCTCCCAACAATCTGGGTCCTCATTTTACCTACCTTGGGAGGATGGAAGGATGAGTCAGCCTTGAACCTGGTGAGATTTGATCTGCCAAACTGCTGGCAGCCAATTATCAGCAGAAATAGCCTGCAGTACTGCACTCTAACCACTGCGTCATTGAATCTATGTCAAGGCTTGTTGCAAATTGTCAGCCCAGGCTTTTGTGATACCTACATTTATTATTAGTTTGAAATAAATTTTGTGTGTGCTGGACTTTTTACCATGTGGTTTGATAAGTAGTGTGCATGTTGTTTATCAGTTTATTTGCCAAACAAGAAATAGCCTTTGCGTGATTGAGAAACCACACAATTCCAATCAAGGTTGTACAGAAAAAGGGCAGCTATAATTGTTAGGTAGTTTTTAAGTATTTATAAGACAATACTAGTTCCATAATTCCGCTCCTCACAAACTCAAGAATTAGACTTTCTTTCTATTTTATATGCAGTTCTATATGGACCGAGCAAATTCAGAGGAATTCTATGCAATCTACAAAGGTGTTGTTGCTGAATATTCTGTAAGTAAATAGTATGAAATCTGTTTCCCCTTCTTTTTAATGTAGCTTAGATGTTACCTTAATGGACCATCCTTTTTGTATAGTAATGGCCAGGATTACTACTCATAGTTATGGATTATTTTAATATTTGCTATAAAATAAACCTATTAACAATTTATTGGAGAGATAAACTGTACACATAATTTTTAGTTTTGAATCAACAGTGTGACATACATAAATTGTTTGCACTTTTGGATAGTGGTTTTCCAGGCCCATTAGTAACATTATGTTGTCTTTGAGAAACACATCAACATTCTTAACTTTTAAAATTATGACACATTTTGAAAAATTCCAATTCCTTGCCACCTTTAAAAATTCTTTTTGCGTTTTTCTGCCTTACTTTAAAAATGGATCAAATCCACAAACTGGCAAGTTACCGTAATCCTTTTTTGCGGCCTCTTTTTCCCTATCGAGGACGGACTGCTTGACATACCTTCTGCCTCACAGATCTTTCCTCAGTTTAATAATATGTCATTACAATCTTTGCCATTGGGAAAGAACTCTCAAAAGCAAATTTTGTTAGCATGCTACATTTGCAATATTTGCAGCAATGCCACACTTCACAATATTTGCTGAACTGCCACTTTATATATTTTGCTCTACAATAGTTGGATACATTTATGTACCCGTTCTATGTTTAGTCTGCCATGCCTCAGTATGGTTCTTTGCTGTTATCAAAATACACATAACATTTAAAACATCCACAGTTTAAACACCAATGGTAAATTTAATAAAAAGTGATGAGTCAATAATGAAATATAAGAAACTGAATTAATACTTTTCTATTAAGAACCAACAAACTCAATGGATAGTGTCATTTCAAAGTGTAATCACTCTTAAGAAAAAACTTAGTTTTCAGAATCCTCCTACAGGAAAATAGGAAAGGAGCTAATTTAATTTCACTTCAATTTTCAAGGCCATAAAGTTTAACTATATTTTCCTCCTTAATATTTTCAACCTTGGCATTTTAGACTCCTGTCATAAACAGCGCACCATGTTTTGCATGCTCTGTCAATTTCAAATTGAACTTGATCATAAAACTCATCCATCTCCTTTTCTGCATCCATAGTTGGAGCATAAACTTGGGTACATTTGTCAATTATGTCTAATGGATGACATCTGGTCATTGATTGCTTTGTAACCAAGTAGTGTTCTTGATATTGTCTTCTTAACTGATAGTAAACAGTGTAAACTTCTGACTGAAAGTATTGAATTCTAGTACATCTCAATTTGCTGATCCTAAGATACCGATGTTTAGTCATTCATTTTCATGTTGAGCTTTCCCAAAGCTCTAGGTTCACTTTCCCTGCATTGCAACTAGAGATCCTATAGGCTTTAACCTGGCAACATCATAACTTTTTGGACTGTTGCCTTCTGGCAGAAAATGCAGAAATATTAGAACTCGGACCACACGTCTTCGGAATAGTTTTTATCCCAGAGCTATAATTGCACTCAACAATGAACTAAAGGGCCACCATCAGTGAGCTGTTGGACATCATTACTTGGTCTGTTGTGTGGATGCTTGGGTGGTTAGGGACAGGGAATTTTTTGGTGGGTGGGGGTGCGTTATGGAGATTGTCATGTGTGTTGGGTCTGGCCTCTGGGTGTTATACGAATTTTGTTGTATGGGTATACTGTGTACAATGACAAACAAACAAACAAACACACTTAGTACTCTAAAAGATTCTCTGTTCTTGTTCAGCAGGATATTGAGTGCTATCCCTTCTGATGGGTCCATTATCTGTCATTATATGATCAGTCATTTTATATTCCCAATCTGTGTGGTTGTCTTGGTAAAATACCAGAGTGAGTTATTATTGCTTTCTGTGCAATATGAAAAAATGTGCAGTTTGTAGTGTGTTGGGCTTTTCAAAATGCAAAACAAATTAGAAGAGATCACTCAATCATGCCATACAAGTTTATAAAAATAAATTTATCAGATATTGGGGAGGGACCCAAGCCTAGTCCTAGAGGATTTGTTTGCTTGTTTCTGCATCCCTGCTTTTTGATTACTTGGTTTTCTGTAAAATAATCAACTTAGTAATAGGGCATAACATTTTAAATAATGTGCCTTCAGAACAATATAATATCTGTTGCGTTTTTTCTGGTTACAGGAAATGGTTGTAGAACTCTGCTCAGGACCTTGTATAGCTGTAGAGATTCGGCAGATAGATCCTGAAAAAGTGTTCAGAGACTACTGTGGCCCTTCTGATCCTGTAAGTAACTTATTGAGTAATTAATATCATAACAAAATAAGACTGATGAGTGAGATCTGTGAATGTATATCCCTTTACTTTCACCTTTAAAACAGCTTGGAGAGGAGGTTCACTTTTGGCTAGATTGTAGTGTTGTACAGAACAGTTTACTCATTTCTTTTGTTGGGTCAAAATTTCTCTTCCTGTATGAAAAATATATACTGGCATAATAAAGGTGCTTATTTTTTCCTTCCCAATCTCTTAAAGGGCTAAGAACAAATTTGTCAAATTGCATATGTACATATTAGGGGTATAACAAAATTAAATGTTATGTTTTGAATCCAGACAAAATGCTTTCCATAAATTGAGGAATATCATTGTTCTTCAAAACAAATAAAATTCAGAATGTCTTGGTTGAAATCCAGAATGTTGAACGAAACAACATTTGGAGAGGTTGCACAGGAATTTTAAGAGGCAAATAGAATATGGTTAGTGTGTTTCAACTTTTCTCTTCACTCTTCTCATCAGCCACTCCCAGCATGGCATGACTGACTGTTTTGCCCATCTCTCTAATCTTCCTTCTGTCTCTGTATTGAGCTTTCACCACAAATGAAAAGAGAGCAGATCTCCTTGTTCTCACAAGCCTTTTTCCCTGCCTCCCTTCCCTTGGATGCCATCATCACCCCCACAACCAAGATTCTCAATGTTCTTACCCAAATTACTTCTATTCAGAACAGAAATTGTGAGTCAGATCCAAAGCAAAATAGCCACCTGCATCGCAAAGTATTTTGCACATTCTAGTTTCAAACTAGTTGTTAGCATTAACTATCCTAGTGTTGCTTTTCTAGCCAAAATTAGAACCTTGCAATTATGACTTTAACTTTAAAAAAAAAAACCTTGGTAGTTCTCCTGGGAATTGACATACTTTTGATGTAACATGTTGAATTGTATAACAAGATTATGAGACATTGCTTTTAGGCTTTTCCTTAGCAAACTTAACAAATAATCAGGCATGCACAGGATACAAGAATTTCTGATTTATGTACAAAAGCCAGCTTTTGTGAATAACTATGAAAAAAATCCAGTGACAGCTGTACATACAGCTGAATTCTTTTATTTAGTTCTTTCAGTGGGGAGATTCTAATTGATAATTTCTGAATTGTAGCTTTTAATAGCTTCAAGGAGATAGTTGTAGGATAGGAAACAAACATTAAGCTGAAAGCATATTTTATGTTTGGCTTGCTGTTATTTATATATGCTTTCAGTACACTTAAGAGAGACTCTATTCCAGCCCAGCACCATTAAATATATGTACAGAGATGATAGAATTTGTTATTGGGTTACATATAGAATAGAATATATAAGAAATATAGGATTTGTTATATATGTGGTTGGTGCCAGTTTGAAGAAAGCTGATTTATGAAATTGAGCATGAGAGATTGATTTGTTATTGTTTATCAGCTATCCTTATATTTCTGCTACTGCTGATTTTTAGAATTTTTATCACTATTTTAAGGTATGCAGGATTGTATAGTTTATGCTTGTATTAACCACTACAGTATAAACTGATTGCGTTAATGTGAAACGAATCCCTGGTATGTAATCCATAAATGATTTTCGTAATTTTGCTTTATTTGTTGCATTTCGATCTCATTCCAATACAATAACTATTTCTTGGTCAACTTTTGCAATTTTTGAAATAAGCTTATCTTGCATTCTAAAGTTTTAAATTAATGATTTAGATGCTGAATCACAAAATATCAGTGATTACATGTTAAATATTAAAATGCTAGGAACTATCAAGATAACATAATTATATTGCCTAAGCAGAAACCATTACAATATCTGATGTCTTTCCTTCCCCCAAAAAAGTGAGCTCTTCTATGTCTAGATTAGATTGCTGTCCTTAACCTATTTATGTAAGCTTAAAACCTTTAAAATCAGTAAGACTTCCATCTGAACAGACATATTTAAGTTTATACTATAAGCATGGGAGAGGAGTGGGGAAGTAAATGATAATACATGTGAGCCACCATCAATATACATCATGCATATTTCATAATGCACATTTTGCCATCGGATGTCATAGGGTCATTACATAATCATGCAATGACATTCTGATAAAATGTCATCCTTTTGACATTATTGGTGCTTGTTGTTACTGCACGTTATAGGATTACAGCCTTAAATCAATTACTGATATCTGGCATAAAATAGCTAACTGAGCTATGGCAAAAAAAAATCTGATGTCATTTCTGCTATGAAATACCTAGGCGACCTTTAGTTAGAACTATATCTTAATTTCAACCTCAGTGTTAAAGTCCTAAAGTATTAGAAAACTATTATTTCTTTTGAATATTAAAACTTGCATATTATACACCTTCAAAGATCTATGCCAATTAAAATAGTTCTTTTAGGAATCATAACTATTAAAATATAGCTATATTGATGACAATACAAACAATCTTATTTCTATAAATGTCAGAACTTTAATAACTTGGTTGCAAATATTTGTACCTATGAAGATAGAGGTTTAGGTGATTACAACCACAGATAGCTTTTTAGATAACTCTAGACAACCCATAATTCATTGGGTCATGATTTCAGAGATACGTTATTAAATTAAGAAACAGAATGATTACAGATGGATCAAAAAGCAGAAGTGATTTCTGACTTTGGCTGGCTTCCCCATTGACTTTTTGTTTTATAAGACTTTATGAAATTTCAATAGAAGATAAAATACAAGAAAAAACAAAGAAAAAAATTAAGGAAAAAATAGATCAGAGAAAAATAAAAATTAGGAGTACAGAAAGAAAAGAAAAACATAAAAAAGAGTAGCTTTCAACTTTCTTCGATACAGATATAAATATAAAATACATTAATCTCAATAGTAATACATTAATTTTAATTTTAAAACATAATATGCTGTACTTCTGTAGTGTATTAAAAAGTGTGCGTTTCTTGACTCAGTAGCTGATAGCAAAGATCTCCATTTTGCAATCTTCTTGAGTGGCTGTTCAGAGGATGAGTGCATTATTTTACAGGATTCTTAAATCTAGAAAATTATTTAGGCAACAGGGTTCTGGCTGAGCCCCACATGGGGTCACTTCCCATTTGAGGGAGCCACTCAATCTTCCATTTTCCTCACCAGAAACTCCCCCATTTACTTTTCTTATGGGAAGCTGGCAGGGAGTGTTGGAAATGATTATGATGTGACTTTGGCAGTGTGGCAGTATTGAAATGGATACAATTTTGCCAAATTTCAATCCCACGGGAGTAATGAATCTCAGATTTTGGATGCACTCTGTAAATTAGCTCATTTAAGGTTCATTGGTTCAAAATTGTTTCCCTCTGAAGCAGCATTTTGCCCAATTTGAATATTACAAACAAGGAAACGAGAGTTTTAGTAATATACTAGAAAACCTGTTCCCTTTTAGGTCATTATTTCAGAGATATTTCCTTACCAGATTTCTTCAACAGTGACAGAGCTTCTAATGTATTGCCTTCACTGGAAAAATTGGGATACATTCAGAGATGTGTCTGCTTTGAAAATAGCCCATGTATAGCACAGTCAAACATGTGCTATATGAAGCACAGAAAATGTTTTATGACATTTTGAATTATGTCATAAATTGCTTTATGATAATGTTTATATCATCAAATGTTTTATAACATTTGCCAGTTTTCAGTTCCACAGGACTCTTGAGATCTTGGATTTTCAAGGCAGTCTGTAGGTAGTCCATTCAAGGTACCTTGGTTTGAAAGGCCCTACTACGGTGCACTGTTTTTCCAGTTAAAGGTTACAGGAATCAGAGTTTAATGGTAGACAGATTAATGCAAAGCAAAAAAAGAAAAGTATTTTGATTCAGTGATGAGGCTATTGTAGGTCAGCATAGAAAAATCAAATCAATATGAGGCTGCAATTAGTATGTCATTCTGTCTCTGTTTTAAAAAAATGTGATTAGATTGTCTAAAGAGTCAGACATCATGATCAGTGTAACATAGAAACACAAATACTAGATTTTTGGCATCTATTAGAAATATAGTTTTGTCAACGATAAGACAATTTAATTGTTGAACTCTTTTGAGGCCATTCAGACTACAAAATCTTTTATTAAAATGATGAAAACTAATTTCATATTTGTGCACAATGTCATAGGTTTCCCAAGCAATCTGACATCTCCCTGGCATATTAAATTACAGTTCTTTTCATGTCTAGGTAAACATATCTGAAAGTTCAGTTCTCTGAATTTGATAGTGGCTATGGTCCAAAATATAAAGAAGGAGCCAGATAGGAGAAGATATTCTGCTGCAATATTGTATTTCTAAGATTGTTTTTGCCTCAAGTTATGAAGTATATAGAGCCAATTCATAAGATTCACATATATTGCTTCACAGGCTTCTATTTTTCCTGAAGGCATATTTTGGTGAGATTTATTTATTAATCAAATTTGTTTGTTCTCATCTCTAGCTGCTATCTACATATTCCTCTGAAAGCAAACAAACAAAAAATGTTTTTTCTACAAATTCCTAGAAATATTGCTTCTTACAAAATTGTGTTTCCTATTTGTATTAAGGTAGTAAATTAAAAACAAAGGATCTTTTATATTACATATATAAGCTTTTTTAAAATAAAAAAATATTTATTTTTTCATCTTTATATATCTCATGTCGTGAATGTTTGTTTTCTGGGATAGCACATCCATACACATAATCA
>JANHFT010000999.1:27535-44607 GCA_032467955.1 Pseudoxenodon macrops | reverse complement strand
TACTCCTCGACTTACAATAGTTCGCTTAGCGAGCATTCAGAGTTACAACAGCACTGAAAAAAGTGACATGCCCATTTCCCACACTTATGACTGTTGCAGGACCCCCCATGGTCATGTGATTTACATTCAGATGCTTGACAGCTGGCTCACATTTTTAACGGTCACAGTGTCCCGGGGTCACGTGATCCCCTTTTTGCAACCTTCTGCTGAGCAAAGTCAATGAGAAAACCAGATTCACTTAACAGCTCTGGAACCAATTTAACAACTGCAGTGATTCACTTAACAAATGTGGCAAGAAAAGTCGTAAAATGTGGAAAAACTCACTTAAAAAAATTCTCCCTTAGCATCATTAACGTTGGGCTCAATTGTGGTCGTAAGTTGAGAACAGCCTGCTTGTGTCAGCAATTCCAGTCATCCGATATGGAAAATTTTAGATAAGTTTGGCCAAACTATAATTATCAATCGTATGTGAAATATCTTTCAGCTACTGTGTCATGAGTTTTAATGTTTATTAATAATGTATTTTTAATTATCTCTCACTTATTAGTACTAAACTTTTTTTTTTTTGTAATTTTATACTGAATTGTTTATATGACAGACCAAAATAGAATCCCCTTTTTCGGGGGAAAGCACTCTTTATATTTGAAATGGACTTTCTACAAAAATGTATTATTATATCAATGATCTGTTTTTTCTTTAAGTATGCATTTATCTTCTTCACTTTTCCTTCACATTGTACAATTTCTATTTTATGCAGGAAATAGCCCGTTATCTCCGTCCTGGCACCCTCCGTGCTCGTTTTGGTAAAAACAAGATCCAAAATGCTGTCCATTGTACAGATTTACCAGAGGATGGACTTTTGGAGGTAAGGCTAAGAAGTGCATTTTTAAAATGATACTAGATTACAGTTTTAAAAAGATTAAAATGCACATAGAAAATTATTGGAAAATTATTATAAATTATATTTAAAACGATAAATGTTTTTAAAATAATCCTCTCTCCCTTCATGTACATATTACAATTATCTGGAATTGGGAATTTTATTTTGAATTAGCATTTTATATAATTAATTATGCTGAATGTATCAGTACAGTGCATGCTCCTAATACTCCAGAATACACTGGTATATTCTATGTACCTTCTAGTTGGTAGGGTATAAGCAATAGTATATTGTCTTGGAAATTATTTTCTCGAATACAGATCTTGTATAGAATAGTGTGACTATTCATGAAGTAAATCTGAATTTTGGTAGCACTTGCCAAAATACCAAAATATTTAAAAAATAACAACACCTTCTCTACATTTTTGAAAAGCATTATAAGAGAGCCTTGATTAATCAAAACCATGATGGATTTTGGATACCTATGGATCAATCTGATGATAACTATGGCATTGCAATGCTATATTTCCTTTTCTTTTTTCTGATGTAACTTCTTTGATTAAAAATCTTTATTAATAATTAATTTTATTATTTTAAAAAAATCATTATTATGGTCATAGGGTAAATTTTAAAAGCTAAAAAGAATATAAATTATACAAAGTTAAAAAAAAAACAACACACACAGACATGGTACATATAAACAAATCCATATGAAATATTTAAAAAACCTTATAAAAAGAGACATGAAATATGCAATATAAAAATTTAATATATGGTTAACTGAATCTATCAGTACAAAACTCAACTAATAAATCAAATACTCATTAAGGATGGTTGAGGCATAGATTTTGATCACTGCTGTGCAAAACCTGGCAATTATGTACTGTATGTTGTGTCAGTGTCTGCAAGCAGCAGGAAGGTTTGGTGAGATGAGGTTAGGATCAATGGTTTGCCTTCAGATCATATACATTTTTCACTTTTACTGGGTCTTTTTGTTGCACTTTGCATAATGTTGCTTAATTCAAAAGGTACACAATTATGTATATAACAATATTGCTACATTAACTAAAACTTAAATTTATTTTTGTTGATATTGTAGGATTGATACTATAGAATTATTGTCTACCTAAATAGGCCAGATGTCCCCAATTTTTGTTATATATTTGC
The DNA here is from genome assembly GCA_032467955.1 of Pseudoxenodon macrops. NCBI lineage: Eukaryota > Metazoa > Chordata > Lepidosauria > Squamata > Pseudoxenodontidae > Pseudoxenodon > Pseudoxenodon macrops. Next base: position 42,560 of record JANHFT010000999.1, on the reverse strand, counting down.
AGTTGGTTTTGCTGGATAATTAATCCCCAAGGAAAATGCCATGACTTGCTATGCTACCATAACTTCTAATGTGATTAGCTTAGTAGAGCTGGATTTTTCAAGCTTTCTAATTCTTTAATTTGCATTCTATTTTAATATTGTAAGCTTGATATAGTGTTACCTTATTCAGCTAGCGCTAAAAAAGATGCTTTACATATTACGTACAATGCTTCTCATCTTTCAGTTGCACCTCATCCAATATTGGCAATAAATGTATATATAACTGAAATATTGAATACTTTTCAGATTTCTTGATGATTGAAATTCACTGTTTGAGATTTTTGCTAAAATAAATATGCGACATTTTCCCCTTGCTTGTGACTTGGAGCAACTGTCAGAAAAATGTGGCTTGTGTTAAATACAGGCATTCCAGAATTGGTTCTATATAGTTAAAATATAATGTGGCACTTGCTATCATCTTCCAGTCTGTGATTATGCATTAGAAAGTCAAGTTTGTCTAATTGCTGATTAGGTATGCTTGTACTATTCTCAATAATAAAGAAGAGGCTGATTGAAGTAAGATTTTTGTACCCAGGATAGAAAAGCCATAGCTGTTTTGTACAATTATTGATTTAAGTGGTGATTAAATGAATAAGTTTGGCATGGGTCATTTAGGGTTAACTTCTCCAAATGGATTGAATTTCTTTATGGGCTACCATAATTGCTAATAATTCAAATGGCAAGACAGCAAATTGGAAGTTACAGATTTTTCACAGCAGATATGATATCAGGTAGTGGTTTAACATGGCCCTTATTAACATTCAGCTTTTCTCAGTGGAAATTAATAGAAATGAAACATTCTGGTTAGTCAGATTCAAAGTAAATTAAGATATATAGATGGGTCTGGTGAAATAGGGAATAAGTAGTATAGGGTTTCCTGCTTGAGCAGAGGACTTGAAGACCTCCAAGGTCCCTTCCAACTCTGTTATTCTGTTAAGTGGAGGACTATGGTGTGAAAATTTGGACTGGATGTTGTAGTTGAGCAACGTAGTCCTAGATTCAGGAGGATTGCTTTGAACATTATCCTGGATCAGTCTTGCAACTCAGTTAAAATATGCAAGGATATTGAGTGCCCTTGACAAAAAGAAAGTATAAGAAAGAAAGTGTACCTCAAAATTATGTTTATGTATGTGCATATATTCTATTTTCTACACATACACCTCGTACATATGCATATTGATCATCAGCAAAGCCTTCATTATAGTCTGACCCTGAACTCTTGGCTTTTTCCTTGTGAAAATGATTTCATTTAGAAGAGCGAAGTTAATAAATAACTCTCACATGACTTATTTGAGCTAGAAAATAGGAGCAGGAATTAAAATGCTAATGGCGTTCTCATTATTAAACCATTTTCATTCATAAAAGTTGAATTGCTACTCTATTTCTTTTTTTAGTCTCATTACACTAATGTCACATGTATTTCTAGATCATATTTAGCTTACTGAATCAAAGACTGTAATTAATATGCATCTTAATATCTTTCAGATAACATTTTCAGTTGAAAGTCATTAATTGCACTTTCAGCTCAATGTAGATTCCAGAAATGACTGATGATTTAAAATTTGAAATATCCAAAAGAAGTAGTAATATTTGGGTTATGAAACTTTATTAAGTGTCATTATTATATGTAACTGTAAAAATGTCTCTATATAATAAATCAGTTTAAATGATAAAATGCTATCTTCTTATACAAGAATATTCCAAGGTTTAGTATTATTTAAGTAAAAAATAAACTGGTGCTGAAGAGAAATGATTATCCTTTTAATTTTAATCCTGATGTGGAATAGGTTCTTTGAGAGAAAATTTGTCATCTAGACAGGGGTGAAATGCTACCGGTTCGGGCCGATTTGCCCAAACCGGTAGTAAAAAATTCTACTGTTCGCCTGAACCGGTAGTAAAAAAATGCTTTAAAAAGTTTTTTTTAAAGTTCCGACAATCAGCTGTGTGACAATCAGCTGTGCTATGGAAACTTTTTTTTAGCATTTTTTTACTACCGATCACCTGTGCTACAATCAGCTGTGCCTGATTGTCTGTGAGGTTCCTGCTTGTTACAGGGGCCATTTTGTGTCCAGCTGCTTTTGCATTGTGTGTGAAGTCCAGCTGCTTTCACATTGTGTGTGAGTCAGTTGTGTAGCTTTTGTTTTATTTTTGTGTAAAGTGTGATAGTTGGTTTTTGAGCTCTTTGTGACACTCTGAAGTTGCTGCTTATTGCAGGGGTCATTTTGTGTGAAGTCCAGCTGCTTTTGCATTGTGTGTGAGTCAGTTGTGCAGCCACGGTCACCTGGTTACATGACCACCAAGCCACGCCTGCCCAGTCCCATGACCACCAAGCCATGCCCATCCAGTCCACCAAGCCATACCCACAGAACCTGTAGGGAAAACTTTTGAATTTCACCACTAGCATCTGGGCCTGTGGAAGCAGTTGGGTGTTCTGTCTGCCATCCCAAAGAAGACATTGGTCCTAAGGGAGCCTTTAAGATCCCTATCAAGTTTCTTTGCAACATCCCAGGGAATGTTGTAGCCCACAGAGTAAGAATTCTGAAATTATACGAAAGTAGATTCTAATTGAGTATAAGGAAAATGAAGTCCCCTTAGCAAGGGGACCTTGATAGCAGTACCAGTAGCCCAGAGAGATTGTATACTCACCGTCACTGGATTAGTCAGATAATGACTCCCAGTCTTCTCTTGCAGAAACTTTAATTTAGATTCCTATACAGAGCACGGGCTTGGATTCAATGGACTAAATGGGCATTTCTAATTCTATGATAGTATGACTTCATCCTTGTAGGAAAGACAGTAGATATCATTAATATTATATGGTTACTTTGATATGGTGGCAACAATGTTTGTACATATTTTCTCAAAATTACAACTTGGTCCAAGAGAACATCAGATGCCCAGCTGAATCATGGCTGAAGCTCAGACTGAAGTACCAAGTACATTAATTTATTATCGTCACAGTTGTTCAAAATAAGATGAGGACTCAATGCTTTCAATATTAGAGTCACTCAGAGAGCTAAGGATGAACAGAAGCAGGATGATTAGATACACAAATGGAAATGTGCTGAAAGACACAAATGCCAAAACATAATTATTGCCATGAAAAAAGCTTATTTTTTTTGCAGTTGTAGAACAAGATTCAGCACCTCATGCATGCATGTGTTAAAAAGCGAACACTTAATAATTATACTTTACATTTTTCCTTTGTGTTGACAGTGCTTTGGTCTTGTTTCTTTGGTTTCTTTAGCATTAGCTATTTGCTTTTTAGTAAACATTTTTACGTTTTCATATTTAATGGAGCAATTTTATGATGTACACTGCCCAATCACTTGGTGGTATGGGCAACTAAAGAAATCAAATAAATAAACTCATTTGGCAGAATATTAAAAAAATAAATAAGCTGGGTTTTTTTTGGTCAGTTTCAGATATAACCTTACCCCATTGTTGTGGGTGAAGTGTTGATGGGATCAATGGGATTTACAATATATTCTTCTGCTATACATACATCTTGAAAAAAATTGAAGCTGGTTTAGATTCAGGTTTATTAGCAAAGAAAATGCATCAAGGATTCTCTAGGCCTCTGCCAACAACTGCCTCTCTCAATGCCTCTACCAATTCAGGAAAAGTAATTGGCTTCTGGTCACAATTCGGGGTTTTTCTTGTGGGTCTGCACTTTGAGGTGTTTTCTAATGATGCTCTCTGTTCCTTCTGGAGGCCTTGATGCTCTCTGAGCTTGGTTATTCGCTTACAGATGTTTCATTACCCAACTAGGTAACATCATCAATCCACCAGGGACTCCACAGGCCAACCCTGAGCTACACATATTCTCTTCTATTAAATCTCAGTTCCTTGTTAGTTTGGGGACTTGCAGGTGTCAGTGGGGAGGGATCTGTGACAACCTCTTGCCATTTTAATAAGAGTGCTCTCTGTCTATGTGGTTCTCAACAAACATGAACAAAAAATACAACACGATCCTATTCCACTGAGGTTTTGGTATAAATACATAAGTGAGTTTTAGAACTGCTTAACACTTCAGAACCCGAGATGTGGGACTTGAGGGATTGTAATGTTTCTGGAGAAATAAGGAGCTTTGTTAGAAAAATATCAGATATCTCTAGTCCTTTACATTCTTTTGGAAAAGTGATGAGACATTAAGTTTCAGTATTTACTGTGGAAGGGCATCTTATGTAAATTCTTTCATTAGTACAGTATTGGCATTTATTTTACTGTGAAGAAAGAAAGCTAAGTTCCTCATGCCTGTTCTACATATATATCTGAAGATTACTTCTGTTGAAATCTGTAGGGCACAACTTCTAAGTCACCATGTATAAGAACTACAATAGAAAAGCAGGGAACTGAACCCAAAATACAGAGGTGGTTTGATCCCGCGGGGTCTTCCTTGCAAAGCGGAATTGTAAATCTTTTGGAAAAAGCCTTTTAAATTCATGATTAAATTAATATTATAGTTTGAATCCAAAAACTGTACAATTTTCCATGTAAATCGAAAGGTAGTAAGGCTTGCTTGTCTTTCACAGTAGCCTTGCATGGGAAATGGCAACTGCTTTTAATGCTGAAGGGGATTTTAAAAGCAGCTTTCAAAAGAAAGTTGGAACAACTTTTCAGTAGGAGAAAATCACATTCCACAATGAACTATCTGAGCAACACTTCTAATTTTGAACAGATTTGAAGGGGAGGGGTCCAGATTACAAGGAAGGGGGCTGAGGAAGCAAAAGTCTTCCTTTGCTGCATGAGCAGAAATCTGTTTGTATTATATTTGATCTAGCCCTCATTGTGTATCAATTAGACAGGCAGCAAGACTTTTTCAGATTAGAATCACAACTTTTGCTGGGCATAATTTTAAGATGATTCTAAACCCTTATGTAGAATGAAGATTCAGTGAGTTCAACGACATCCAAAGAAATATTGAAGTCATTTTTGTTTCCTGCAATTTTCTTTTATATAAAGATAACGAAGTGTGTAAATGATTAACTCTACAAAGTTTCAGCTGGCTGAAAGCCTACACTTTCTTTGCCTAGCATTCCATTATGTCATATCCTGAACAAAGGTCTCTTAGTGCTGTACTGTGTCTGTTCAGATGTAAGCTCCACTGAATTCAGTGAGGCTTATGCCCACCCAGGTAAGTGGGTTTAGGATTGCAGCTGAAGGGTGCTGTTACATATTAACTTGGGAGCAAGTATGCAACCGAGTCTTGAAGCAATTTGGAACGTATTCTTCTTTCCTCAGCGGTGCATTCTTATTAGTAAAACAAGAGAATCAATCATGTGAAGTGAAGCAATGCCTGGTCTGTCATGGGCTCTTCCTTCGTACCACATTTCCCCTTTCAGAGGCCTTTAAATAATTAATAACGAGGCCATTGTACTTCCCAGTCATCTGGTGATGTTGCAATACAGCCTTTCATCAAGGGCTAAAACTGAGTGGTATAATTCTATGTCCAGCACTTTAAATGTTCAGAGGGAAAGAGAAAATGCTTAAGGGGTTGTTGAAGGCAGTGTCAGACCCAGACCAACTCTCCCTTTTCAATATTCCTACCCTTAAACTTTTCCCCATTCTGTTGTTTTCACTAATCGCTTCTGTGATTTCTATTTCACTATGGCATTTGGGCTTCTTCTTCTTTTCTTTTCTATTTGTATTGTTGTGATTACAATGTAACCTTCTTGTATTATGTTGATTTTGATGGGTTATTGTGAACTGCTTTGTGTAGTTCAAGTGGGGTGGTGGTGGGAATCGCATTTGATTTTTAGAAAAATGTAAAAACAGCCAATTCAGCAGATTATGTTTCCTTGTGCAGCTATTTCATACACTTTTATCATAATTTCTAATTTTGGTAGTAGAAACTAAAAATAAGTAAAATCCTTGTTTGTATAGAAGAGATTAAAATTAGATTTACTATAAATGTCACAATTTCTGTGATTAATTCAGCATTTGCTAATGGCATGGGTCTCCCCACTTTGGACTCCATGTACTGAGGCCCTTCCTTTCCCCCAAATTGCTGTAACATTTTTTTAAATATCAGAACAGGTAGAAAAACCCAGTTGACCTTAGCTAAGCAAGATTAAAGAGACTGCATTTTGGATGTATCAATCTGAGGGCTTGTAGGTTAGATTGGGGAATTGAATTTTTTCAAAAATTCTTAATATTTTTGGGAAAAAGACTTTTGTATTACTGCCAAGGAAGAAACATAGGTATTTCCATATAGTCACCAAGAGTTAAGCCAAATTTACAAGCTTACTTTAGGGCTCATACTACAGATTTCATATTTATGTCACCAAGACTCTAAGCAGTTTACAATACAAGATTAAAACAATTAACAACCTCCTTACTCGAATGCCAGTGGAATCCAGCCCAGCTGATGCCTGACCATCATAAATCCTCTACAGCAGCATTAATAATCAAGTTGTAGAAAAATTGAACACCTGTCTAAATAGGGAATATTCATAACCATCCAAGTTCATCCAAGTAAATAAGGTATTTCACAGTGTAGAGGCCATCATGAAACACTTTGGGTCAATGTCCCCTGATTTCTTGTAACCACAGACATGTATATGGGTATCAATGCAGCAAAATTGCTATTTAACTTGGGTATCAATCCTCATATCATTTCCTGGGTTGGTTTAAAGGCAGATACAGGTAGTCTGCATGATGATTAAAACATATACTAGGGTTGCCAATTGTTCTCAATCCAGCTAGGTGCATAACTAGTATGTCACAGCAAGCTAAGTAATGGCCTTGCCCTTTTCCATGGCTTCTACCTGTGGTTCTAGTAGTAACTGTGAGTCCAGGAGAACTTCCACAAACTTGTTTCTTTAGGAAGAGGATAACCTATCAAATGAATTATCATAGTCAATTGCTTCTGTATAAATAGTAATTAAGATTTATTTTGAGCTTCATTTGCCCCTCCTAGTTCTTCATAGCTTTTTTTTAATGTCATCTTTTTTTTCAAAATGGTGGGAGTCAGTTTTTAATAATTGCTATTGATATGACTTGGGGAACTTAAAAAGGAAAGGAAAGGTTACCACTCCTGAGCTAGTGCAAATAACTGTTGAAAGACCAGCATATAGCAGAGCTCCCATTTTTATTTATTGCTTAAATTTATATCCTGCTTTTCTCTTTGTATAAAACTCAAGATAGCATACAATATTTTTTTAAATGAGGAAGCTGTATGTGTTTTAAAATTGAGTGTACTTGCTTTAAACACAATTTGATGACTTCCAAATATATTGGAGAATACAGTATATTAGAAGTCTATTCTTCTGATGACAATCAGATTTTCAAAGGATATTTTCAAAGAGACTGGCCAAGCCAGGCACAGGAGTCAAATGGGGAATTAGTCTGGAATCCCTATGTGGGCACAAGATGACAAAGTCTGACCCCCTGGAATGCTGTGGAACCTTATCTAGTCTCATACAGGTGCACAGATGTCAGTCTGAGAATATTATTGTCCATAGGCTTGAGCCTATTGACTTGAATTATTTAAGTGTGAATCTGGTTGTTCTCACCCAGCATTAAGATATGTAGTGAGGTATAGTCATCCTACATAGGATGCTTCCAATTACCAGCTACCAAATGTGATGACATGTGATTTCTTGATTAGAAGAATGAGACAACTGATCCTGTTTCAACTCTCCAGGTTATAAAATACTATTATTTTGGAAGTTCCTATAGATGCCCTTTATAGTAATTTGGTCACTATTTGTGCAATGGAGTTTCTTGACAATAGAACTCTGCATCATAGGAAAATGTATAGTAGCTTTGTCTTTTTCACCAGGGCTGGAAAATGTCTTTCTCCTCCTCCGGATCAAACCCTTTATGCTTCCCTTCATTCCCATTCCTAACTATGATACCTTATGGTTAGTATTACTGTGCTGTACCTGAGTACTGTATCCAAATATCTCTTGATTAGGGAAATATATAAGTGGCTGATAGCCTATTTGCCTTCTGTTTCACCAACTCTCCTTTTCTTGGTGGAATTGATACATTAATCAGACCTATTTTCAGCTTCTCTGAAGAAATAGTAGATGCTAATTCCAGGGAAGCGGCCATGTTGCAATAAGGCGAAACAGAACAAATACTCTTCCTTTTTATTCAGGATATGAATCCTATTACTTGTCCTCTCTTGCTAGTATTTGAATATGTGTTAGCCTTAGTTCTCTTCTTAGTTGTGAATGAGTTTGGCAGCTATTTTGGAATTGCATGTACGTGTTACCGTGTTTTCTCTCCTCCCTAAAGAGAAAGAAAATGCTTCCTTAAGGAGCATTTGAACTTGTGACATCCAGTTAAATTGTTACTGCCCTACCCTTATTAGTCCTTGTTCTTCTTTTTCAACAAGGTTATTGACCCTGGAGCTATTATATACTTCTAATTGTTGCATTTTAAAGTTATCTTTTTGGTTATCACTTCAGCCCTCAGGCTCTGTCATCATGCCTAACTGTAGTAACCTTTTCTGTTTTGCACAAAATAATTACATGTTTTAAAAAATTGTAATGGCATTTCACCTCAGTCTGTCTTTACTATGGCCTACATTTTGCTACATCACTACAGCATTATTTCCATGGTTTGGATATTCATGAAAATCATGGCCATTCTCCTGGAAAGAAAGTGATTCTTCTCCAAACAAAGGTCCTTCCATTCAGAGATTTGCAAATTGGATCTCCGCCTTGAAGCACATTGTCTTTTACTACCAGTTAAGGATTCTCCATAGCAAGTCATGTCCCGTTCTACAATCTCCTCAATGACCTTTTTGATGACTCTTTTTACATGATTTATGCCTGTTTTATGCAAAGTTTGCATAGTTGTCATAGTCTTCTATATTGCAGTGCAACATAGCAGTTGGATATCAGAACTATGAAAGATAATACATTGGGGAAAGTATGTTATTTTTTGATTTCATGTAATAGAGCATCTGCCCTTATATGCTATTTAACTATGGGTACAATGCTCAGAGAGTACAGTACAAGAATATGAGCAGTTGCTGTGGTTCTTCAAGTGGCTATCCTATATTTACAGAATTTTGCTCTATTCTGAGGTGTTCTCATATAGTGTTGAGGCAGATTGAGAAGTCTGAGACCATTGGACAAATAGGGATTTCCCCCATAATCACGTGCATTAACTCTTAAAAATTCTGATGTGGCCCTGGACTACCCACATGTGCAGCTTAGCATTAAATGTGACATATATAATAAATGTTTTAAAAATAATTATTTCTCCAAGACTATTATGAATCAAAACCATAAATTCCATGGTGTTCAGGTAGAACTCGTAATAGGTTTCAGTCAATCCTTCCAGTTCATTCCCCCCCCAAGCAAACTTAGAAAGGGATGGATAGAGTTGCAGCTTCTAGAACCAAATTATGATTCTGTCAATGTGTCGCATGCTCTACAATTACCTTGTTTTGGTTTCTTTTGCAGGTGCAATACTTTTTCAGTATCTTAGACAGCTAACAGAACATTGTGAAGTAAAACCTCTTAGAAAAAACAAACTGCAGAATGGGAAATGTATGTTTATTCATTTATTGTCCAGTGTTTAAACCTGAATGAAATACAAGGCCCACAAGAGCACTGAACTCCTGGCTATTACATATATTAGAACATAGAGTTTTGCACTTTAGACAACATTTAACACCAATTGATGGGATAACTGCATTGCTTCTCAAAGTTCAAAATAAAGATTTATTTTCAGACATGTGGCTTTGGTTTATTTTTATACATTACACCTTTTTCTTGCAGAAAAAAAAATTGTACAACTGCATAAATATAAAATTCTTCCACCATGAAAATGGTTAAAACATTCAATAAAGACAGCACCACAGCATGTGATGCTTCTCACAGGAAAAGAAGAGAATATACAAAGCAAAATAATTATTCCTATCACTAGTGAAATCGATAGGCTGACGTAGGTCTCACACACAATTTTAAAACATAGGATGAAAGATAAAGAAAAAGACACCAATTGCTACAAAGCACAGTACATAATCACTTACTCTCCATAGCTTTGTTTCAAAGTTAAAGTATTTTTTCCCTGCCACCACACTAAATTTAGTAACTACTGAGGAATAGAAGATAGAGGAGGCTTCATGGAGTGCTATTGAATAATCACAGATGGGCCTTTATCTTTTCAAAACAAAAGAGCCGGTTTGATGTAGTTAAGGTGTTGATCTAGAAATCAGGGGGCTGTGAGTTCTAGTCCCACTTTAGGCATGAAAAACTGGAAGGGTGACTTTGGGCCAGTCACACTCTCAACCCAATTCATATCATAGGGATGTTATTGTGGGGAAAATAGGAGCAAGGAGTATTAGGTATGTTTGCTGCCTTGAGTTTTATATGAAAAAAAAAGGCAGGATAAAAACAATCTTTAAAAAATGAAAAAAGTACTGTGCCAGTTTTAATCCCACTGAGTATTTACACCTTGTGCAGCAAATCTGTGCTCACAGAAAGTAGAAAACAGTACAATAATACATGGCTTGAAAAATGACCAGAATAATGCACCTAAAGTACTGTACACTAAATAAAATTCACATGGCAGCAATACTTAGGGGGCAGAAACACTGCTTACTACAAGTCAGTTATGGAATCATAATTTACAGTAGAAATGGGCGTATCCCAAGGCTCAATTCTGTTTTTCATCATTTACAATAGAATAAATATCTTTGTCACTATTGCTACACTTTTAGGTTTACATTCTAATCTATTTAAATGCAGAAAGCTAGTGTAAAGCATATAGATTATGTGTAGGTCCCATATGTATGAGTTTTGTTCAAGACTAGTAGTTTTGTCTCTTTTTATACTTTTTAAATGGCTAAGAGGAAAAAAGAAGAAACAAACTGCTTGTGATCAGCTGCTTTTTATCAGAATTTTCATATCAAAACGTCCCTGGAAACGATCTTTGTCACTGTAGCCAATATTTTGACCATAGGCCTTGCACTCGATACGCACCTCCATATCAGTAGTCAGATTAGTGAACTGTACTGCTACAACGGGTTGAAGGTATTTCTGCTGAATGAGCTTGCCATAATATGGATAGTATTGTAGAGGGAAGCCACCATAGCCAGAAAAACCATAGTATTCCACAGGGCCAATTTTGTTCAAATCCTCTGTTTTCTGAAGAGATAAATGAAACATATTTTTTAATAAACCACCTTTCCTGACCTGTGCTCCACTTTGACCTGTTCTGTAGCAGAGTAAATATCCAATTATGCATCTTTCTAGTACCCTTTAGTGAGTTGTGATAATTAAAATAGTCATGTCATCTTCAACCTTAATTGCCTTAAAATATGGTTCCATGATATCTAAAATTTTACATCCTTTTCACACATTACAATAACATGGATGACACAAAAAAGTGAGAAACATCTACCCACATAACAAAGATAATGTCTACCTGAAACTAATATGTGGAGAAGTTTATGTACCATTAGAGTCCCTATTGTTCCAGATTTTTTAGACTAATAATGAACATAAATCCAGAGCCACAATCAGTATAGATCTTAAAACATGAGCTTCCCAATGCAATGTAGCTGGTCTCCAATAAGACCATTAAATCTAGAATGAATAGTCATTAGTTTTTGATTGTGCATATATAGCCCTATCAACTTTATACTCCTTAGTGCCTACAATCTTATTCTTTCTAGAATTGTTCATCTTGAACTCCTAGAAGGCATACCTGGCTAGGAGATGAAATTCAAAGTAGATAAAGAAAAGGCCAGTTTATGCAGAAATTGAATTGAATTATCTGGCTAGTCATAGAACCAAAAGTAAGAACCTAGTCCTTCTCTCCATGTATTCAGTGAATGTGAATGTGTCATCAGAACAGGTTATTTTCAAAAGAAGAATTATTGAAGAATTATGCAGAATAAAAATTTCAAAAAGTAGCAATCATTAACTAAATGAAATATCCAGCTTCTACAGGCAATATATCTCTAAAATAGGGAAGGGGGGATGTTGCTTTTACTCCATCTGTATCTTTCAACTTCAAAACCATTCAAATTCAAAACATTGTGCATACTGCTGTGCATGGGAAGCATGGGAAGAAACTACTAGATAAATCAAAGCCTTAAATGCCATCCAGCTTTCTTGGCTACCTAGAAGCTTTTAGGAAACCTAGAAGCACGTCATGTTGGCAACAGCTGTCTTTTGATATTTTCCCCAGAATTTTCATTGGAAAGGTAAAATCTAATATTGGAAGTAATAGATAACCATTCTTATAATAGGCATTTTAACATAGATTTGCCACAGAGAAACCAGTAGCCACTGGTAGATTTTCAATTCAGTTAGCTTTCTAACTACAAAAGGAATTCATAACTAACAAGACTGAATTCTTCGGCTTCAGTATTTGAACTACCAGGACAGTCTGACAGCACATTTCAGTAACAGGATTAACTGTTTTACCTTAGCAGTGCACTGAATGGGAATTATATTGGGATTATATTTTGCCAGCAGCTCCTGTGGGATGGAATCATTTTGTGGAAGCTGAAAAAAGGAAACACATTTCAAGAAAGTTTTAACAAATTTCCAAGTTGTTGCTAATAAATAACTCGTATATCCAATATATTTATTTCCCATATATTATATCCTCTATAAGCAGTTGTTTAACTAACAGTTTGGAAATGAAGCTGCTAAGGGAAGGGAATAGAAGGGAAGGAAACAGAAGGAATGAGAAGGAAAGGAATCTACATGAGATTGGAGAAAGATACATAGCATTTATCTATGCATTTGCTGCTCCCTAATCACTGCTATTCTGTGGCCAAACCTGCCAATCTCTTGTTCTACACAGGTAGCTCTAACAAAATTAGGGCAGGAGAGTAAGAGGACATTTGGAAAAGCAGAAATCAAATGATCAAGACTAAGGATTGTTTTAGCTGAAACACCTAGCATTGGGTGTTTGGGCATTGGGCATTGTTGGGCTTCAGGGTTTAGTGACCATGGTCTAAACATCAGACTTTCTGATCTTTCACTAGTAACTGATGGCATCTTCAGAGGCCAGGTGATCTGTCTACTCAATGAAATATCAGGAAACCTGTTGTCTAGACCATGGACACTAAACTTTAAATCCCAATATTGCCCTACAAATTACAGCTGCAAAAACTGACATCAATATATTGCTTTCCTATTCTGGATTACAATTTTAATCACCCCATGCAGAACATTCTGTAGCATATAATATAATAAAAATAATAGACCAAGGCTAAATTTAGATCCAGTCCAGTGTATTTACATGGCCTTAGGATGAAATCAATTTTTCCTTCCTTCTCAAAATATGTTGATTTGGTTTTAACCGAGTATTAGAATATCTGTTTGCATTACAGCACATATTAAAATTTGTAAAAAATATCAAATAAGACTATAGGTGCAGTTATTTCCAGAGGTTATTTCTTTTTTGTTTAAGAGATTTACCAGTGAAAATATTGTACAGAATCACCACCATTTTATTTATCAAGATTTCCAACTTCTTCAAGGCATGTATCAATTATTGCTTTGCTGGATGGCCATTAGACAAATAGTTCTCAGTTGGGAGAGAGAAAGAAACAAGCTTGTCCAAGCTGAGATACATTGTTTTCCTATGAAATCATGTTACCTGCATTTATCTCGCATAAAAAGAAAAGTAATACTTGCCTTAGGTATGTAACCCAGGACTCTGTTGAGCTTGATGACGACACATGGTTTGCCATCTTCGTAGCCATAATTAGGATCTTCTATGCCAGAGCAATTTCCCAGCCAAGTGCGAAAGAACTTGCAAGATGGCATGGCACCTTGAGAGCCATCAAAAGGTCCTCTTTCTTTGGGAGGACCAGGTTCATCTGATGGTGTGGATTGGGGGAGAAAGAAGGAGAGGTCAATAATACCTATACACATTGTAGTCAATACTACGTTTTTAAAAATTAATATATAATGGTTATTGCCTTAAGGTCCAGAGAGTAACAGATTTTCTCCTCAATTTTATTTTTAATAAGAATAACAGTGTAATACGTATTTTGCAGTTTTACATCTCTGTCAAATGGTACAGGATCATTTTTGCCAGTGATTGCATCCCAACACACACTGATACCAAAGCATAAAATGCTACTGATCATACTTTTTTCTCAGTCCGAGTATATTTAAAAATGGTTGCACATATTAACAAGCTGTTTGAAGGTTATAGGAACCTTGTCTTTTTACAAAGAAGCTATTTTATTTATTTTGTCAAGCACGTATTAGATAACAGATATAGGTATAAACGTGGTTATTAATACATGAAATGGATATGAATAAAGGGAAATTAGGACAGGGACGGTAGGCACATTGATGCACTTATGCACGCCTTCTTCAAGGACACTTGGATTATTAAATATAAAAGAGACTGCTAGCTTTAAGACCCATCAAAAACTTTCAGATTGATCAAACAAAAAACAAAATAAAAATATATGCAAATGAAATAACATCTACTCACTGCCACAATTTTCAAAACTGACGTCTTGCTGATTAACACTCTCATAGCCCTTTAAGAAATTTTCAATTTGGGTTACATATGGCTTGTACGTGCTTGGATCAGAAGGGTTGAAAGAAATCTCCATTTTAAGGACTTGGGGAACATTTGACAATCCTGGAAAGAAAAAGAAAATAGCTGTTAACCTACAGGAAGAGAAGATAACTAATAGGACTTGTGGCAATGACACATTTTCAAGAACAGGAGAGAAAAATTAAAACTATATTCTAACAACTGATTGATAACCAGCAATCCATGAAGATCCAGTGTTTAAATCTACTTCTTCCTTAGCAAAACTGCCTTTTTGGTTCTGGCCACAAAGCTTGTGATAGAATAGAAGAGAATTCTTTATTGGCCAAGTGTGATTGGACACACAAGGAATTTGCTCTCAGTGTACATAAAAAGACAAGATACATTTGTCAAGAATCATAAGGTAGTCATAGGGTACAAATAAGCAATCAGGAAACAATATCAATAAAAGTCATAGGATACAAGCAACAAGTTACAGTCC
>JANHFT010000999.1:8354-20520 GCA_032467955.1 Pseudoxenodon macrops | reverse complement strand
AAAGCGGCGGGCGTGGAGGAGTGGAGGCAAAAGGTGGCCGCTTCGGTCAGCCTGCGGGGTTGAGGAGACCAGAAAGGAAGCTCTCACTGACGCGCCGGTTGGCTTTAGAAACTGAACGGCCTGACCAGACAGAGGCCGGCGCGCCTCAAGCACCTGGGGCGCAGCCGGACAAACAGCTTGAAAGGAGAAAAATGGGGAGGGGAAAAGTGCTCCCCCCTCCCTTCCCCCTCAGCCCCAAAGTAACCGCAAGGAGAACCAGGAAACGCGGCCGGCGAAAACTATCCAGTTTGTTTGCATCCGCGAGGTTTCCTGGTTGTTGCGTTAGGCTGACATTCGTGAACTGCAAAAGGGCATTAACAAATATTGTGGTACGGGGGGGAGGGGGAGAAAGAGTGGTATGCGCGCCTGGCATAATCGGAGTCAGTGTAGCAGTTAAGCTGTGCCCGTAATTGAATCTTCCGTGCAGAGATCGTTTGTCTTCCAAAAAGAAAAAGAAAAAAAGAAGAAGAAGGCTGTAGACAAGATGAAGCGAATTGACCTTCAAATCCGGAGCCAAAAATCCATCCTTTCAAACGTACCTTGCGCCCCGGGGTTTTCCTCCCATTCTTGTCCTCCCCCCTTCCGAAGGTGGAGCTGTTCTGCTTGCCTGCCTGCCTTCCCTGCAACGTCATCCCTGCAGCTTTCTGTCCTGGGAATGCCCTTCCCTGGGTCAACTTGCTACTGCTGCTGCTGCTGCTGCTTGGAGCTACTGTCACCTCTGCTTGGTGCAGAGAGGTCTTTCTCCAGCAGCTATGGAAGTGAAGCTTGGCTGTGTATACAAGGGGCAGGGAGTTAATGCAAGTCCAGTTCTGGGTAATGGATGTAAGGCAGATTCTTGAAGGTCTGCCTTTTATTGTAGAACCAAAGTGCTGACTTGGGAGGAGAACTAACACCAAATCAGGAGGGGAGGGAAATATCACTATGGTACCACCTTGGTGAAGGGCAACAGATGTGGCTGGCCAGAGAAAAAGATGTTGCTAAAAGACTAAGAGAAATAACATGCTTTCTTTGTACAAATCATCTTTTTTTTCCTATTTGCTATTTGCCCTTTTCACACAGACTCCAGCAGAATGCCTGAAACGGAGCAAAGGATATGGTGCTGGCTTACAGCGGGCACACTTCTTACAACTGTTTTTCTAGCTGACATTCTTCTGCCATAGCTTTTGTGCTCCTGGTAACATTCTGCTTTACTGACACACAGAGAGGAGAGCAGAACAATGCACATTCTAAGCTATGCCAGCATAACCTTTCACTGTGTTTGTATTGGAACACCTGCTAACATTTCAAGGCAAATGACTGAGAGTGTGGAGAAAATATGGCAATCTGACATATCTGCAAGAAGTTGGGGAAAGTGAATGAAAGCATAGAAATGTATGGGGTGATGGGAAGGAAAGAGTCCCACTCAAAAGCTGGATTGGCAGGGTATAAATTGAGAACAAGCTTAGGAGGAAGAGATTTAGAAGGAAAATGTATTTCTTCCTTATTTGACCTTGAACAATGTCATAGGCCTCTGCATCAAGATATTTATAGTGGTTTATAGAAAGACAATGAAAAAAGCTGTTAATCTTTACTAATTCTAGGAAAGGCATGCCCTTTACTTGCTTTCCCACTGCAGACAAACAAGAATTCTTCATTTCTGTGCTCTTTAGATTTTATCCAGTCACCTTGGATCAGAATTTCCATTTTATTGCAGCGAAGATAGTCCTGCTAAGATAACTGATGGACTTGTCAGGAGCAGGAATTGTAATGATCATTCTTTATGTGCTATCATGACTGACTTCAAGAGGAGCATGTATTTCCCTCTGTTTAGACTGAAAACAATGCACGTAGCTACTAATTCATGAGGAATATTTTTTGAATTAGCCAATTCGGAACATTGGTGGGGGGAAAAAAAACCTGGTCAGGGAGGGTAAAATAACATTTGCCTCACATCACAGTGAACTTTTATATCCCAAGCAGCCTGCCAGTTTTTGAGCAGAATTGAAAGCAATGAACAAATGTAGCACTATTTTTGCTCGCTTGTTAGACCCATATGATAAGTTGCTGGAACAAACCCCATGAGCTTTTCAGAATGTTGTATTTCTTTCATGAAGCATCTTGTGAAACCATATATAAGCAACCCACTGAACTGCTAGCCTGCCAATTCATTAATTTTATTACGGGGCTCAGAGTGTGGATTCTCCATATGGATTTCTGGCTTTAGACCAGTGGTTCTGGTGATTGGAAATGAAACTAAAAATTAGAGAACAGGTTCACACAACCTGCTAGGCTGGTTAATTTGTGGTTGTGTGGGAATGACAAATTTAGCCAGTGGTGTCATACACTGTAAACCAGCCAATTTGATTAATTCATAAATAATGATTCAATTATGGAATGGGAAGCACGGTGTTTCTGTGGTGCTTCTTATCTTTTCTCTGTAGCCAGATTGAGTCAGTTTTCATGGAATGAGAGCAGGTCTAGTGTACAATTTGGAGATCATCTACTCACAGTTCCTATTCAAAGAGCAGGTGACAGCTATCCCATGGAAGGGCCTTTGCAGAAATTCCTCTGCCAATTCCATCCGTTAACTTGATTGGGAAGTCCTTAGGGCAGTCATGCAGGCTTTGATCAGTGCCTGTTTGCACTATTGCAATGCAGACTACATAGAGTTGCTCTTAAAGACTACTCAGAAGCTGCAGCTTATCCAGAATACATCATCACAGGCAATTATGGGCATACCATGGTATACCTATGTAATGCCATTGCTTCATGAGCTACTCTGGTTATCACTTATAAAAAGAACTTAGGGAATATAAAGTCCTTCCTGACATGGGGCACACTGTCACTCTTCAGTAGTTTCTGCCCATTGTATGCAATTGGGTAGAGTTGACATGCCTTCTGTTCCATCAGTTAGAGAATGTCACCTGATGGGATCCAAAAAGCTGACTTTTTCTTTTGTTGCAGCACTTGCTCCAGAAATGATCCCGCCCCCCAGAGATCTACATGTTGCCTGCCATGATCTTATTTAAATGACCCCTTAAAACCTGGCTCTTCTTTCAGGTCTGGGCTAGAGCTAGAGGTTAAAGTCTTGTGGTATTTTTGGTTAGGTAGTGCTGGCCTTCTTGTATACTATTCAGAATCAAGATTGAGTTGGCTGGCTTAAAAATTAAATAGGGATATTTTGACATTTATATCATAAACAAAACTTAAAATATGGTCTGCTTTTCTAGTATTTGTGCACGGTACATGATAGCTAAGCATAATGAAATCTAATTGTAAAATATAATGTCGCTTCAAAACAAAGAAAATACCATTGCAGTAATAAGCAGCAGATAAAATACAAAGCATGAAAACCATATGCACATAGTAAATCAAATGATTGGAAAATTAAGTTTGTTTTCATATGCTGAAGTGCTATCAAAAAGGATGCCGAATTTAACTTTGAGTTCAGGATTTATAATTTAAGTATGTGGCCACTGAGAAGTCCTTTCTTTTCTTCCAACTTGTGCGGTAAAATAGCCATGTGAAAGTCAGGTGAAAAAGTAAATACACCCTCTTTGAGTTCGATGGTTTTACATATCGGGACATAACAAAATCATCTGGTCCTTAGCAGTTCTTAAAAGTAGGTGAATACAACCACATATTAACAAAAACACAACACATATTATACTCCATCATTTATTTTACAAAAAGAAAACCAAAATGGAGACGCTATATGTGAAAAACTAAGTACATCCTATGATTCAATAGCTTGTAGAACCACCTTTAGCAGCAATAACTTGAAGTAATCATTTTCTGTATGATGTTCTTAGTCTCTCACGTAGCTCCACGTAGCTGTGGAGGAATTTGGCCCACAAGGACCAGAGGGCAGGACAAGAAACAATGGTTGGAAACTAATCAAAGAGAGAAGCTATTAAGGAGAAACTTCCTAACAGTGAGTACAATTAACTAGTGGAACAGCTTCCCTCCAGAAATCATGGGCACTCCATCAATGGATGTTTTTAAGAAGAGTCTAGACAGTCACTTATCTAAATCGGTATAGGTTCTTCTTGAGCAGGGGGCTAGACTAGAAGACTTCCAAGGTCCCTGCCAGCTTATTCTATTCTATTCAATTCATCAATGGCTATTTCTTTATGCACAGCTCTCTTGAAGTCCCGCCACAGCATTTCAGTTGGGTTGAAGTCTGAACTTTGACTGGGCCATTGCAACATCTTGTTTCTTTTCTTTTTCAGCCATTCTGCTGTAGATTTGCTGGTGTGCTTGAGATCATTGTCCTGTTGCATGACCCAATGTTGGCCAAGCTTTAGCCATTAGACAGATGTCTTCACATTGACTCTAGAATACTTTGGTATACAGAGGAGTTCATGGTTGATTCAATGACTGCAAGGTGCCCAGGTCCTGTGGCTGCAAAACAAGGTCAAATTATAACCCTTCCATCACCATGCCTAACGGTTGGTATGAGATGTTTGTACTGCTGATATGCTGTGTTTGGTTTTCACTAAATGTGGCACAGAGCATTATGGCATCTCCATTTTGGTCTTGTCTGTCCAAAGGACAATGTTCCAAAAGTCACGTGATTTGTTCAGATGCAACTTTGAAAATCTAAGCCATGCTGCCATGTTCTTTTTAGAGAGAAGAGACTTTTTCCTGACAATCCTTCCAATAAGCGCCACATAGTGTTTGGTCTTTTTCTGATTGTATTGTCATGAATTTTTAACATTTAACATGCTGAGGACCGTAGAATCTGAGATGTAATTCTTGGATTTTTTGCAAGTTTTCTGAGCATTGCATGGTCTGACCTTGGGATGAATTTGCTAGACATTCACTCCTAGAAAGATTAGAACTGTCTTGATTGATTCCACTTGTAAATAATTTTCCTCACTGTAGAATGATGGATTTTAAATTGTTTGGAAATGACCTTATAACCCTTCCCAGATTGATGGCCAGCAACAATTGCTTCTCCAAGATCATTGCTGAATGAAGGCTTTGGCATTGTGTTAACACAAACCTCAATGTTGGAAACCAGCAAACTCCTAAAACTTTGGCTTTTATAGGGGTAGTCACATTTGCTGATGATCAATTGATGAAGGTCACTTGATTAGCAGCATCTGGATGCTACGAAGCCTCTTCATACCTGTGGAAGCAATAAGGGTATACTTAGTTTTTCACACATGGCTTCTCCATCTTTCTTTCTGTAAAATAAATGATGACATGGTGTAATATGTGTTGTTCATCTGAGGTTCTATTTACCTACTTTTAAGAACTGCTAAGAACCAGTTGATTTTTACTATGTCCTGATAACATAAAACCATAGAACTCAAAGAGGGTGTACTTACTTTTTCATATGACTGTATGTCCTGAAGTTCAGCAATGTTTGCTGCATTAAAATCAATCCTGCCAACTAATATTTATTGTTGACAATTGATAACTGGCCAGTTTCTTTAAAAGAGAAAAAAGCAAACTTCAATGTAATAAGTTTTTTAACTAAAGAACAATAAAAATAAGCAGAAATTGAAACATGCCCTGCTAATCCTTCCATCTACACTGAACAAAAGCTACAGCAAGTAGAACTCCATGCTATAATAGGATTTTTTCTTCTTTGTGTGCCCTTAAAATCTACTCTAGGGAGCTTGGGAATCCCCCACAAAGCAACTTTTTGAATATATGGGTAGTTGTTAAGGATCTGTATTTCTGGACTTTGGAAGACCCAAAACATTTTTCTTTCTATTTTCCGGTGGCTGGTTGGAAAGGACACTAGCACATATCATCAAGAGGTTAGGCGGCTTGGGCTGCCTTCCAGATGTTACATAAGACAATCAATTTGCCTGGTCCTGTAAAAAGACACCTTGCAATCTTATTAAGTTACATCAAACAACTAGTAGTTAAACAACTAGTTATAATATTTGGGTGAGCAGGCAAAAGAACTGCAGTTTTGTACTCACACTGAAAACAATAAAGCTTTTTTATATGTATATACAAAGAAAAGACATTATCTACAATACTGAAGTGAAAAAGAGTCACAACTATAAATTCTAAATTAAAAGGCATCCTTAGCATCATGTGTAAAAGTCATTTAAACTAGGTTCTGTTCTTTCTTTCTGGAAATCTGGGGTGGGTGTGGGTGGGTGGGGAGGAAGTGTGGTAGGTAAAGTGGATACCCAATCCTTCTACAGTTTCCTGCCCCTTTCCTGTGATCTGTCACTTCACAGAGTCTGGGACCAGAATGATCTTAGGTGTGGTTCTGAATCTGATCAAAGGAAGACCAAGCAGTGGGTGAAAAAAGTTTCCAATCTCTTCTTCACTCATTCTGTCTCTACAGTTGGAATTCCCACTCATTGTTTGGCAACTATATTACTATTTGGTAAGCATTCTTACATTTAAAGAGAGACCCACTGATTGGTTTTTCTTATTCAAGATGGAAACAGCAAGAAAGTGGCTAATTGGAAAGAAGGGTAGTTCTGGACTTTATTTTTCACAGAGACAAGATGATAATACATCAGAATAGAGTAATAAAGTAAGTAGTAGAGTGGGATGTTGTTGATTGTATGCACATTCTTAAGGATAGTTATTTTCCACTTCAGCCCAAGAAAGAAAAATGTCACTGGCGATGAAGAATTGAGAAACTGCAATGGAATAATACAGCCATATCCCACTTCTCCAATTTTACTTCTCCAATTTCAAAGAATATCAGAATATTTGTTCATATTTTAATTTCCTTACCATAAGGAATCATCTACACGTTCATCTACCAATATCACTTTTTAAAAGAAAAAGAACATCCTCGCAAGGTATTAAAACTGAAAGAAAATATAATTCCACTCTTCAAAAACTTTTCATACTGTATTAGAAATCATTTATTTGTCCTCTGTATTTTGTGTGGCAATATCATACTGATCTTTTTTTACTTCAGAAGGTAAATAGGACCAGGTTTGTTTTATCATCAGATGGGAGACTGAATTCTCTTTTAATAGCCAGTTGGAAATCAAATTGATTCTCCTGTGTCCTCTTCTCTAACTTTGTTAGCAATTAAAGTGATTGAAAGTTCATTTCAACCTGTCTGGTGACAATGCAGGTGAGATATTGGAAATGTGGCTTCAATGCACATTTGGAGGCGTGTGGAAGAGAGTCACAGAACCAGAAAACATAGAGTTGAAGATGACATTGTGTTAATTTTTTTCCTGTCCTGTTCGTAGAGAAAATACAGTACTGGAGTATTCCCAAGAAATGACTTACCAAACTTTTCTCCAATTTCCAGTGCATATTGTGTGTGTGTTTTTTTAAATCACTTAAAGAAGACTAAAGCAGCTATGGGATGTGGTGACTCAGTGGCTGAGCTGAGCTTGTTGATCAAAAAGGTTGGCAGTTTGGGAGTTCGAATCCGTAGTGCCGCATAACGGAGTGAGCTCCCGTTACTTGTCCCAGCTTCTGCCAACCTAGCAGTTCTAAAGCATGTAGAAATGCAAGTTGAAAAATAGGGACCACCTTTGGTGGGAAGGTAACAGCACTCGGTGCACTTTTGGCATTTAGTCATGCCGGCCACATGATCACGGAGACGTCTTTGGACAGCGCTGGCTCTTTGGCTTTGAAATGGAGATGAGCACTGCCCCCTAGAGCTGGGAACGACTAGCACATATGTGCAAGGGGAACCTTTTCCTTTACCTAAGGACTACCTGTATATATATTTGGACTATTGTGAAATCTAGTACCATCTGTTTCTACCTTGAATCAAAATTTACCTCACTGAAATTTATTCTCTACAGAGGCCCAGTAAATTTGCAAAGCATCATAAGTAATATTGACTCTCATTGCCGGATTCCATGTGTGGCCATTTAAGTGCAGCATTTAACAGCAAAACACTCATATTTTTAGCATTCTCTGTTCACAGGTATATGTTACTCACCTACACACTCTGTAACCTGGGAAACTATTTCTACTTTAGGAAATGAATCGCTCAAAGGCTCGTTAAGACTCAAACATATCAGAGAATAGCTCAAGCAAAGAAAATGAGTGAACCCAGACATCAATATACAATACTTACATACTTTTTTAAACATTCAGGTTTAAAAGACCTGTTTATTTTTCGCGAGGGCCAAGAACTACCTTCCTTCAGCATACAAAAGCAACCACAGAAAGGGTTGCTTTGTCTGTGGGCAGGTCTGTTATTTCAAACAACTGAAATTGAAAAGATGAAGAAAAGAGAAAATAACATTTAACAAATGTAGAGTGAGTGGGAGGATATCTAAGGAAATAAAACAGGGGTTAACTCTGGACCAGCTGAAGTTCAGTTGCTGATGGAAACAGGGAAAGCATGGCAAGAAATACTGAACATTATAAAGATTCAAGAGGTGGGGGGGGGGAGGAGGAAAAAATGATAATGCAGAGACTCAAAATGGATGGAATTACAAGACTGAGAATTCCTAGCTAATATTTTTGAGGCAAATGTATGTTCTGTGGAGAGATGCTCAAAATTCTTTTGAACTGACTGGATTAAGAGAGAAAAAAGGAGTATTTGCTCTGATAGAAGATAATACTTTGTTAATTTTCAGAGTATAAGACGCACTTTAGTTTTTGGGGAGGAAAATAGGGAGAAAAAATCTGCCTACCAGGTATTCATCTGGCTAGCATCCTTAGTCTGGTCAGCTTCAGCACATTATTTTATCCCCTGATTAGGACTGGGGAAACAAGCTTCTAAAGCACAGCTGATAGAGAGAAGCAATGAAAAAAGCCTGCAAAGATTTAGGGCTGGAAAAAAAGATTCTTTGGAGGGAGTAGCAATGAAAAAAGCCTGCAAAGCTTTGAAAAAGCTACATTCTGAGTATAAGATGCACGCAAATTATCAACCTTTTTTAGGCTGGGGGGAGTGCGTCTGGTACTCCAAAAAATACAGTAATTCATAAATTATAATTTGAGACAACTATGACTTGGATTCTCTTGAACCCCTACAGAAATTAGTTTTAAAAAAATATTGCAAATTGTGGCCATATGACTGCAGAATGCTGCAACAGGTTGTAAAGGTGACTGGTTGCCAAGCACCCGACATGTAGTCTTGTAACCATGGGGGGGGAGGGTTATGCAACCATTTATGATTGCCAGGGGGGTGCTTTACAAGCTGTAAAACCCTCACTCCCTGACCTTTCTAAATGCAAATAGTCATTAAGCAACATGTATAAAGTTTTGACAAATTGTTCAGGCGATTCAGGCGTTCGAGGTTCAGCAAAAAGTAAAAGATGGAAATGCAAAGAACTTTCAAAGAAACTTCAAGTTACTCGACCACATTTAGATCTATTTATTAAGAAAAATGACTGGCAGCAAAATTCATACTAAAGTTAAGCTATTCTCTGGTTAAATTTAATCAATTCAATGAATAGTATCCCTGTTCGGCGGTTCGAATCCCTAGCACCGCGTAACGGGGTGAGCTCCCGTTACTTGTCCCAGCTTCTGCCAACCTAGCAGTACGTAAAAAATGCAAGTAGAAAAATAGGGATCAGTTTTGGTGGGAAGGTAACAGCGTTCCATGCACCTTTGGCATTTAGTCATGCCGGCCACATGACCACGAAGACGTCTTTGGACAGTGCTGGTTCTTCGGCTTTGAAACAGAGATGAGAAACCGCCCCCTAGAGTCGGGAACGACTAGCACATATGTGCGAGGGGAACCTTAACCTTTTTATCCCTGTGCCATCAGGATCCATTTTCTCACATTTTAAAGACTTTCTCTTGTGTGTTTGCAAACAGGGCAGAAGCTCGGAATCAGATAGGCATCATCAGAAACTGGCACGTTTCTAAGAAATTCCATTTGAATTTCATTAATAGAGGGAATAAGTCAACAACAACAAGCATGCCATCATCATTCCCAAAGGCTCTCCAAGACTTTCAGCTCACCTGCCTTTTTTTTTGCTCTCCTTCCTTTTATTTTTTAATATTTGCAAACCTAAACAAATGTTCTCACCTAAGACATCTGGGCGACATCCAAGAAAAATAGCAGGTAAATACTACCTTAGGAGCAGCAAAGAACCCACAAAACAAGTAATGCTATGAAACCAGAGTGCAGCGTGTAGTTTGAGAGCATTGTTTTCTGCTTCACAACATGTTTGAAACCGTTGGATGGGTCTGCCAAGATGAGAGGAGAGGATTTAACTTTAAAAAAGAATGTACTATCATGTTTTGTTTTGCAAAGAAAACCTTTGTTTTCTTTGTTTCATGTTAGGGACTATATGTCAGCACTTCCAAGCCACCTCCAATTTCCCTTTCGTCTTGCCTTTAAATGATTCAGAATTTCTTTGCCAGCTCCTTAGCTTTTCAGCTGGCTCTCCCATCATTTGTGATTTGCACAATCGGGGGTACAAAGCCCACACTAGTAGCTTTGGACTAACCTTTTTTTTTTTAGAAGATTTGTAGCCTTAGTAGTTTTTTGCACACCTCTACCACCCCCAAAGTGCATCTTGGGCAATGCATTATTCATAACATATTCTGTTTGCCCCAGGTGTTCAGGTCATCATTATTCAATAACCCTTTATCTGTTCTTACGTCTGCTTTGTAGTAATTCAACATGGACTTACAAGTAGAGGCAGTAACATCAAAAGAACAGAGAAAAACAATGACTCAAGTGAAAGGTGTTTTTTGAAGGGGGGGCCACCCAGCTCCTGATAATCTTGGAAAGACTTCTGGAAGAAGATAGAACGAGGAAAACAAAGATCCACATAGCATTTTTTGAAGATTTTTGAAGATTTCTGGAACTGTTTGTGTTCCTACGTACAGGTGTTGTGTCTCTGCCAAGGGAGAGATTGTAGGCAGGGATGGGCTGCTGCCGGGGGCTGCTGCCGGGGGCTCGGAAGAACCTCTAGCTAAGATTCTGTGCAGTTCGGAGAACCCCCAACTCCCACTCCTGGCTGGCCCTACCCACCTCGCCACGTCCCTCCCAGGAGTCCCCATGCAGCCCGTTTTGGATGCAGGTAAGTGCAGGGTCCGTGAAAAACGGGCCTACCGGGAGTTCAGGAAGTTTCCAAAATGGGTCTGTTTCCAGCCTCTGGAGGGCCTCTGGAGCCTGAGGAGGCTGTTTTTGTCCTCCTGGAGGCTCAAGGAAAGCATCCGGAGCCTGGGGAGGGCAAAAACGTGTGTGTCCCCCGTCGTGGTGCAGGAGGCCAACTAGGCCACGCCCACCATGGCCACGTCCACCCAGCAACTGGGCAGGGAACCCCTTGCTAAAAGTTTTGAAGCCCACCCCTGATTGTAGACCTTTGATTTTTGCACAGATATGTGGAAAGCCACCAGGAAATTCCTTTTAAGATCTTAACAGAGAAGAGAAAAGAAGGAAAGAATAATGGATGGAAGTTTGTTAAACAGAGATCCAACCTAGAAGTAAGGGGAAATTTTCTGACAGTGAGAAAAATTGATGAGGGGAATACTTGCCTCCCAGAGTTGTGGGTGCTCCATCCCTGGAGGTTTTCAAAATAACCTGGACAACCATTTGACTGGTATGGTAAAAAGGTCTCCTGTCTTGAGCAGAGGGGTGGGCTAGAAGACTCCGAGGTCCCTTCTTTGATTCTATGTTCTAAGAGCCCAAGAGACCACACCATGCACCAGCCGTAAAGTATAGCAAAACTGGCTATATATAATTGGCAATTAAATGCTTCAGAATCCACACAAAAGAATCAATAGCACTAACAATAGCACTTAGACTTATATACCGCTTCACAGTGCTTTACAGCCCTCTCTAAGCGGTTTGCAGAGTCAGCATCTATTGCCCCCAACAATCTGGGTCCTCATTTTACCGACCTCGGAAGGATGGAAGGCTGAGTCAACCTTGAGCCATGTCAGGGTCGAACTGCTGGCAGTTGGCAGAATTAGCAGAATGCAATATGGCATTCTAACCACAGCACCACCATGGTAAGCAAAGTAGACAGGCCCTTAGTACATTACGTGGGTGGAGTTTAGACTGGCTTATTTGTGTGGTTGTTATTACTGGACTTCTATACATCCTCTCTGTTTGTAAGCAAACCCTCTTAATGTTCCAGAAAACCCTTAAGACCTGTTATTATCTTCAGCAGGGGTGGGGCTGCTGGGGATTCGGAGACGTTCAGGAGAACCTCTAGCTAAAATTCGGTGCAGTTCAGAGAACCCCCAAATCCCACTCCAGGCTGGCCCTGCCCAC